>PVKC010027207.1:0-15829 GCA_004027635.1 Crocidura indochinensis | reverse complement strand
AAAAAAAAACCCATATTGTTCATCATATATAATTTTAAAAGGAGCAATGCAAGGAAGTAGTCTGCAGGTAAAGAAAATGAATGGGTTAGGCAAAGTAATGTACATCTATAAATTTGATAAATATCCAGTAAATATAAATTTCAGTATGTGTTGCATCAAATCATTCATAAATAGAAAATAACTTTAAATAAAACTTTCTGAAACTTTTTTATATTTTGACACTCCCAACATGCTCTGATTATATTCCTGATTCTGTGCTCAGTGATTATTCCTGGAAAGTATTGGGAATCCATATAGGTTAACAAGAATTAAACCCAGACTGTACTAGCGCTCTGGCTCCTGAGTTTGGTTGCTGCTGCTGTTTTGTTCCCATTTTTCTTCCATAGCAGACTATACTTAGTGCTTATTTCTAGTTCTGTACTGAGGAATCACTGTTGGTGCTACTTATTGTATAATGATGGGATTTGAACCTGGTTCCTTCATGTAATAATTATACTCACTGAGATCAATCTCATTCTTTTCTCTTATTTACTTTTTTATATGTGCCAGGCATTTTTTAAATTAATAATTTTTATTTTGACAAAAGTGAATCACAAATTATTCACAGTAGTATTTTAGGTCCATAGTGACATTGAATCAGGGGCATTCCCACCACCAATGTTGTCCTCCCTCCACCCCTGTTCTCTGCATGCATCCCATACCACTCCTTTTTGCCCCCTGGGCTGCTAATATAAGTGGTCCCTTCTGTGTCTAGCTTGTTGTAGATTGGGTATTGATTCTGTTGTCATTGGCTTCGGATTTGGTGTTTAAGTCTGATCATTTTTTATTTTGACTTGATGTTCATACGATGTTTGGTCTTGGTGTCCTCAAATATTTCCCCCTCAATTTGTGAGACAGAACAAGATGTAGTTCTGTTTGAAGGTAAGAAAGAAAGAAAGGAAAGAGAAAGAAAAAGGGGGAGCAAAAAAAAAACTTTACAATTACTGTCATACTTTGATTTTTTAAAGTTAGTGCTGCCTCCCGGTATGCAAAATGAGTTACACAATTAATCAACCTGAAACAAAAACAAATGATCTGTTCGATGGCATGATTTATAAGCATTCTTTAGAAAACCAATGACCGATTGCAAAATGGGGAAGGGGAATTATATGTTTGGCACAGTATAAAATGAGTTTTACCTGAATAAATAAATAAATAATCAGGTAAGGTTTAAAGTATTTTTCTTATTAATACTAATAAAAATAACAACAAATAGAGAAAGATGCTTATATTCCTATTTGCTATGTCAGTTTAACATGCATAAGTTCATCTAAAATCAAGCAAAGCTCTTTCAATGGATATTATAATAATAGAAGAAGATCATGTACTTAATTTTCACAGAAAAGTTATTACATATGCTGAAGTCTCTATTACGTATAAGCTATTTAGTGAGGCATTTGGCATACACATTTAAGTTATTTATAGTGAAAACATTTACTTGAATGTACTTTCTTTATGGAGTTACACATTATAATGAAATTTCCACTTTTAAATCACAAAACAGAAGTCCTTTAATTACATACATACATAAAGCCTTACAGTATTTGTATCTATGTGTCATTAGCTTAAAAAAAACTCACATCACCATAGCCTATAATTAATATGAGGTGAAATAGCATCATAGTAAGAAATCTTAAATGGAATATATTTGATCTAATAAAATCATAAGTGTTACAATGTGACACTATCAATTAAATGTTATATATTTAGTTTATCTTAACACAATTGTTGATTTCTACTCTAATGTCACATTTAAAATGAATCTTGGAAACATTACTTAGTAATTGATTTGTTGATCAACCACGTATTATTTCATCTCTCATCATTGACAGTCATATTTTATGTAAAATGATCAATGATTCTTCATATTAATTTTTGTGTGTGTGTGTTCTTTTTGGGGGGGGGTCACACCCAGCAGTGCTCAGGGGTTATTCCTGGCTCCATGCTCAGAAATTGCTCCTGGCAGGCACAGGGGACCATATGGGGCACCGGGATTCGAACCGATGACCTTTTGCATGAAAGGCAAATACCTTACCTCCATGCTATCTCCCAGGCCCCCACGTTAATTTTTAAATTAAATTAAAAGAAAATAATTTTTATAAAATTAAATTGTCATGACATAAATTATATAATATTCCATCTCAGATTCATTTCCAAAATTCAAATACATGAATTTTTATCAGGATCCTGAGTGACAATACAGAAGATAATTTGCTTTTCACTCAGGTGACCACCAGCAGTACTCTGAGTATGAAGCCAAGAGTAAGCCCTGAGGAAAGCTGACTGTGGCTCCAGAACAAGCAATACAATGATTTTATAATATGTCTACCTTACATTTATATATTTTTCTGGTATATATATATATATATACAGAACTAATTTTGCTTTAAAATATGTCATTTTATGGAACAAATTTTTTCTTGAGTTTCCTTATATAGGTACTTGAACTTCTTGAGGCACGATATTAAATACTGTAGAGAAAACAAGATTTTGTACATTCTAGGAAAGATTGTCTCAGCAATGCTATTCAAACTAAAAACTATAGTGAGATCCATAATTACATATCCAAGAATAAGCCCTGAGCACTATTAAAATGGCTCATAAACAAAACAAGATAAAATAAGTAAAACATAGCATGCATTTCATTTAATAGTAATCACCTATATTTTAGATATCTACATATTTGACACATTGGAATCTTTATCATAAGACATATAGCAGTTAGACAAAAAGTCCTATGAAGAAACCGTGATTCTGAACCATATTTTGCTATTTCAATAG
The DNA here is from genome assembly GCA_004027635.1 of Crocidura indochinensis. Classification (NCBI taxonomy): domain Eukaryota; kingdom Metazoa; phylum Chordata; class Mammalia; order Eulipotyphla; family Soricidae; genus Crocidura; species Crocidura indochinensis. The sequence continues at coordinate 13,009 of PVKC010027207.1, read as the reverse complement.
CATTTTCCTTCATGATTAATTTCTCTGTAGTATGTGAAAGTATTTGCTAACATATTACGCAGAATAAACTTCTTTCAAAATTTGAAATTTTGCTCTTGGTTTAATCAGTATTTTGTTCTTATTTCTATAATTTCACATCATTACAAATACATATTCTATCCAAATATTTTATGCTCATTGATTAAAAATATATTATTCATTCAAGTTTAATTACAATCAATACAGTCATATCTTTATATTTATGTATAATTCTAATTACTCTTGTACTTACTCTATATCTGGTTACTCTCCATTGAATCCAAGACAACCCTAAGGATTAGAGAAAACTTCACCAGGACATAATATTTCCAAGAAAGAGTGTTTTCCTAGAATATTTTTGGAGTACTTATGACTTTTTTTTGGTTTTGTTTTTTGGTTTTTTGTTTTTCGGGTCACACCCATTTGATGCTCAGGGGTTACTCCTGGCTAAACACTCAGAAATTGCCCCTGACTTGGGGGGAGCATATGGGATTCTGGAGGATCAAACCATGGTCCTTCCTTGCAAGGCAGACAACTTACCTCTAGCGCCACCTCGCCGGCCCTGACATTTTTTGACAGTATACTGAGTTTCCATATCGGCAACAATTTCAGTTTACTATCCTTCTGTGTTTATTTAAATGTGATTCTTTTTCTTTTAATTCACAATTTTCATCCCAATTGACAGAGTTGTTTTTTTTTTTTCTTTTGGCCATTTCGCCTGAAAAATATCATCTGCATTAAACATTATCATTTCTAACTTTAGAATAAAGTGAAAGACATATAATTGTTTCCTTAACAAAAAATACTTGAGTTCTGTAGATTTATCAGTTGTCTTTATTTAAGGGGTAGAAATAGTATAGAGGGTAGGGAGTTTGCCTTTGCAAATGACCAGGTTCGATTCTGGCATCCCACAAACATGATATTCCAAGCTTATCAGGAGTGATCCCTCACTCAAGAGGTCTGGGTAAGCCCTGAGAATATATAGAAGTGGACTCATTAAAAAAAAAAACTGCAATGCCTCATTATAACGAAGGAAATAGTAATGCCTGAGAAGAAAAATGTAGAGTTGTTAGAGAAGAAAAACTGGTACTACAAAGTCATAGGATACAGAGAATTCACGGTAAATTTGGTAAATTTAAGATCTTTTGTAGGTGTTTTTGGTGGCACCCCCAAATAACCAAAATACAAATATCCATGATAATATATCACAGATGAATTACTCATACATTATAATGAAAATGTTTAAAATAGTGTAAAAATGACAGAGAGATGTAGTGAGTATATGATATGATAAAAATGCATACTAATAGATAGACAGTAAATGAAAAAATATCTAAATCATTTACAATCTAGGAAATGCAAATAATTATATCAATGAGATATCATTTAATACCACTACAACTAGCGCACACTCTGGTTTCTCTTCAGATCACATAACTCTTTCGCCTTTTACAAACACAACCCATGTTGAAATGAACGTGAAAAAAAATTTCATTCACTAGGGTTAATATATGTACTGGTGCAAAGATTTTGAAATTAAAAATGGGCACATAAAATTTAAGAAGTGAGGGCTGGAGTGATAGCACAGTGGCTGCCCAGCAAGGACCTGGGTTCGATCCCTAATGTCCCATATGGTCCCCTGAGCCAGGAGCAATATCCAAGCACATACCATGGAGTAACTGCTGAGAACCACTGGGTGTGCCCTCCCCCCTAAAAAAAAAGAATTAGGAACTGAGATTCTTAGCTGACATTATTAACATTGAGAATATTATTTTACCATTTATTTTCCCTCTTTCATATATTAGTTTAGGCACTCCAGCACCATTTTTTAAAGATACTAAGACTTCATCATTCATGATCTTGACTTCTTGGTTGCATTATCGGTACATACATATGTAAGTTTAATTCTAGATTCTTAATTTATGCCATTGGTCAATGCCATTTGCTTTATTCCAATACTATACTGTTTTACTTATAGAACTATATTCAACAGATTAAATTGTGAACTGATATAACTCCATTTTTCTAAGTATTGTTTTGGTTATTTAGAAATTTTTTGTTTTTTTGCAAATATTTAGTTTTTATCTACTATTATTAAAATGTTCTTAATAACTTTACTCAAAATTAACTCTCCATTCACTCCAAATTCTTTATATAATACACCCATATAAACATGTATTCTTTTATTCATAATTTTGAAATAGCTTTCCAACATGTTGTGTCTTCTATTATGTATAGAAATGCCTTATAATAATTATTTCTTTGCTTGTTTACTTATTTATTTTTTATTTTGACAACCAGCAATTCCATGGACTTATTTCTAGTTATGGGCAGAGATCACTCCTGTTGGGACCTGGGAGGGGAGGATCATATGTATTGCTGGAAATAAAAAGGAAGCCAAGATCTTATCCATGTGCTAATTTTGTGAGTTGTTGGACCACATATGACAGTACTCAACTCCTTCTCCTGACTCTGTCTTCAGGGATTATTCTTTGTGGACTTCTGGGGTCATCTGAATGAGAGAGAACAAACCCAGGCAATTTGCCTAGAATAAAAGGATACTTCACACTGCAGTATAATTTTAATCAAATTCTGATCATTTTTACTAGTCATTCAACTCTTTAGTTTCAGTGCTATGTGTTTTATATTACTTGCTGTAATTATTAATTGTATTTTTACCATTAATTTTTTCCTTTATCTCAATGATCATTCACATTGAAAGAAAAAAATACAGAAATTTCTCAATTTTATATGGTTGAATTAACCTTAACTGTGTTTATCATATGGTATTTTTTATTATTTGAGGTATGTAATAAGAGTATTTTTATAAGTAGTTTTTTAATCATGCCAATTGTCTTATAGGTATCAATTGGTGTCATCATGTTACTTTTATCTTTCACTGATGTGTATTACACTCGACTATAAATATTTAGCAAATACAATACTAACCATGAAAGAAGAATGTATTTTGTTTTTCTGACTTTTGAATCTGGTGTGATAAGAATTTTCATTTGAAAAGAGAGAAGAATGCAAATCCTCCCCCAGGACCCAGCTTACCTGAGGTGCTCCTGAAGAGCCCCTCTGGCGTGGGGGAATCTGGCCCCCCAGACTAATGAGTAGTCCGGGGGGTCCTCGGGCTAGCTGTCCATCCCAGTGAACCACCCCACATGCCAGTACAAGGGGAAGAGAACTGGCTTGTGGGGGCTCTGGGCCCAGCACTGGCCCCTGCTGTTTGTGAATGCAAAGGGGGTGGAGCTGCCCTCCACCCCAAATCCTCCCCCAGGGCCCAGCTTACCTGAGGTGCTCCTGAAGAGCTCCTCTGGCGTGGGGGAATCTGGCCCCCCAGACTAATGAGTAGTCCGGGGGGGGGTCCTCGGGCTAGCTCTCCATCCCAGTGCACCACCCTACATGCCAGTACAAGAGGAAGAGAACTCCTGGCTTGTGGGGGCTCTGGGCACAGCTCTGGCCCCTGTCAAAGTAAGTTCCAGTTATCCATTATAGACCCCCTACTTATGGTCAGTTTTCTTTCATAGCAATTTTCAAAATCACGCGGGCGCATTAGCATTAGACAAGTACTCTTTTAACCTATCCAAGAATACTCTTGCCTTTGACTATATAAAAGGTAATGGAACACCCTATATAAAGACGAATACACTCAAATAGATCTCTGAAATCAATTTTTATGTGAACGTATTTTTTCATAAATGTGAAGTCCTTTCTTTCTCCCAAGCCTTAACCTTAAGTATTCATCTATATGATGTATATAGCCCCACTTATTCATTGCCTCTCCACACCAAGAGACCCTTATATTCCCCCATATCCCAAACCTGATGTGTTACCTCCCCTTTATTTACCCCTCTTTTCTCTCAATTCTTACCTAGATAGCCACCAAGGCCGACCTCTTCCGCAATTAAGCACCATTCAGCTCCTCAATGAAAGTCACTCTCTAGAATCCCCTTTTCGTGTCTCAACAAGAAACCTCAACCAGCAAGCCTGCTGACTTAAGCCTCTGACCCCTCTCACCCCCGTCAAACCATGGACTGATAAATCATGCCAGATCAGCTGCAACAAAACTCCCAACTCATGGACAATACAGGACTCTGAAATTCTGCAAATCATATCTTAAACTGTAAACTAAAGTTTGTGATTAGAAAAAGTGCCATGACTTCCACTCCCCACAAGAATATCTCCGAAGACCTCATTGGGAGGCCTATGTTGCCTATGTAAGCCTAATATCGTGTTAATAATACATCTTAATCTATGTACTTCTAAACATACAGATAAGGAGGGAGGGAGATATGGGAGACATACTGGGAACAGGAGTGGAGGGAGGACAACATTGGTGGTGGGAATACCCTTCACTCATTGTCACTATGTACCGTAAATAATTCTGTGTAATGAACTTTAGTCACAATAAAAATTAAAAAAAAAAGAAAAGAAAAGAAAGAAGAAAAAATATATTATAAAATCAACAGGATCTTTTTAGTAAATAGATATACAAACAATATTTTAAAGATAGAGCAAAGGTGAAGCTAAAATATATAGAACTTGGACATATAAAAGATACAAAAGTATCACAAGGAGTTTGATTATAGTAAATATTTTACACTAAGTAAATTAACATTAACTAGTTGGCTCTATTATTTACCAATTTCTAGATTGACAATTATTAAATTTTCTGTTAAACAATAGTAAGGCTAAAAACTTTAAAAACAATTTTCACATATAAATAAATAAACAAAGAAGAATACTTCTTTGAAAAAAATGTTGCATGGTGTAATGGCTTTGCGAGTCACTATAATAGTTTTTGAAGTAAATTATTTTCAAAAGTTGATAATATTATTAACTTATTTTAAACTCTTAATACATATCATTTAACATGTCAGTTTCACTGAAAAACAGCATGATTTATGACATGGTTGAGAACCATATATATGATTTCTTAAATTGCTGATTTCAATCTTATTACATGATTTCTCCACTATCAATATCAATAAATTTTTAAATGAAGAAAATGTATTTATTTATTTTGGTTTTTGGGTTACACCTGATGGCACTCAGGGGTTACTCCTGACTACACTCAGAAATCGCTCCTGGCAGGCTCAAGGAACCATATGGAATGCCCGGGTTTTAACCATCGTCCTTCTGCATGCCCTTCCTTCAACCTATCTTTCTGACCCTAAATGAAGATATTTTAAACATTTGTTAAAGAAATATGTTAAGTTGTACCTCAGATAATAATATTCAAAAGATACTTGTCTTGAACTCACTTAAAAATAGACAATTTGGGGACCAGAGTGATAACACAGCAGTAGGCCTTTTTCCTTGCATGCAGCTGACCCAGGACAAAACTCAGTTGGATCCCTGGCATTTCATATGGTCCTCAAAGCCAGGCATGCTTTCTGAGTGCATAGCACTCATAACCCTGAGTGCTACCAGTATGGCCCAAAAGCGAAAAAGAAAATTGACAATCTGGGCAGTAAAATCAATTGCAAATCTTAGTTTCTACTAATTATTAAATTGAGATTTAATTTGACAATTAAATATAATGAGAGTATATTATATGCAGTAAATTTCAAAATAATAACATAAGAACATGTGCATTTGCCACAAAATATAAATAAAATAAATTGCAAGTGAATATAAATATAATATAATATACTATATATACATACTTATAAACAGATACATAGAGGAAATAAAAATATGATTGGGATTCTGTATGCATTAATATAATTTCATGACACTGGTATTCTGAGGTGAATATTGTCATAAGCAAAACAGAGACATAATTAAAAATTAGATAAAATACTTCCTCTAGATTTACTCATAATTTAACGTAATAAACATGAAAATGTAATACATGTTCTTGAAAATGTGATTTTCAATTAGTTGAAAGTACAGATAAGGACAGCTGAGAACCGGTGATTAAGATAATGTAAAAACATAATTAATATTTCAGTAGTCACCAAGAAAAATAAAAAAGATGGTTTTGGAGCAAAAGTGATAGTAAAGCAGGTGATATTCTTGCCCAGCACCCTATTTGATCCTCTGAACTCTTCCAGGGGTCATCCCTGAGAGCAGTGCACATGAGCAACACCAATTCCAGTCCAAAATCATAAAAAATAAATTAGAATAAAATGGGTAAATTTTTGCAATTTTATAAATGAATTATTGATAAGGCATCACTTCATTGCTAAATATTTTCCTGTCCATATTGATGTTCTAAATATATTAAATAGTTAAATGTATTTTCAATAAGAGAAAGTAACCATATATACAGTCATATAAATAATTTCCAATAATTAATCTTGAAACTGTAGTACAAATTTCAATTTAAAAGATGAAATATATCATATTGAAATATCATATATTGGGGCCCGGGAGATAGCATGGAGGTAAGGCATTTGCCTTTCATGCAAAAGGTCATCAGTTCGAATCCCAGTGCCCCACATGGTCCCCCGTGCCTGCCAGGAGCAATTTCTGAGCATGGAGCCAGGAGTAACCCCTGAGCGCTGCTGGTGTGACCCAAAAACAAAAACAAAGAAAAAAAAGAAATATCATATATTATAAATAAATTATAGTTGAAGGCAGTATTTGGAAAAGTGTAGTTTTTAAATTAAAATATGATTTATGTATTCAATAGAAAATAAAGAAAGCAACATTAAAATTATTTTAACTAAGGCAATTATAAATGTGATTTAAATAAAATCAAAACAATGAATATTTCATAATAAAAATGAATACTCAATATACTTATGTTTATTTTAATATCACTGTACACCATGCAACATATGTTAAAGTAGAATTTCTTTTTGAAGTGCAAACTGACATGAACTATATAAATGATTATAGGGTAAGTTAGCATTATACTATGAGACCTAACTCAATTTTCTATTTTAAAAATAAAAATTTAAAATTTCTAGAAAGGAACTAATGAATAATTTTTGAAAGGCTAGACAGCACACCAGGTAGGGCTCTTATTTTGCCCGTGACTGGTCAGAATTCAAAATCTGGTACCATATATCCCCGAATATCAGTATGAGTGGTTCCTGAAAAGAGCACCAAGAGTAAGCCCTGAATATAGTCATTTATGGAAGAAGAAAAGATAAAGAAAGATAGAAAAGAGAGAGAGTAAAAATGACAGTAACAGAAAAAACATAAATAAAAATACATATGAAAATATGTTACATATATAAAATTGGTATTTTAATGAATTTTTGTAGAACCTACTGATTATATTGATTGGTAAAATCAACTGGAGAATAATTGCTCTTTCGCTTTTTTAAGAATACTTTGAAAATTAGTAATTTTTTCACACTTAGTTTCAAAATTCTTGTAAGCCCTCAAAATACAATATTTCCTGCTAAATATAAAATGTAAAAGTTAACATCCTTTCATAGATTCATTACACAGTTAAGCTAAGAATTAGCTTACTGGAAAAACTATAGGTGGACAATGATACTCCAATTATAAAATAAGGACCAACAGCTGAATGTAGAAGTCAAAAGTTTGAATACAGAAAGCAATCTCTCAACTTTCATCATAATGATAAGAAGAATCCAGGTTATTCTAAATCTTAATTGAGGGATTATAAACAAAATATATTAATTTATTATCTCAAAGAACACTCCTTAAATTTAAGAATATTTTTCTGGTAGAGCATCTCTGAAAATCTTGCCAGAGCAAATAATATCAATCTAAAAAAGGATACACATTTTCGAGGTTGGGTCATGAATGATATTCAGGGTTTATTTTTGGCTCTGTGCTCAAAAACTACTAATACTGGTACATGGAAGCTCATAACAGTGTCAGGGATTAAAATGGGCTGATGGGAGAAAAATATCTTAAGCTATACAACTAATATATCCACTGGATCTTAGTCCTTTTTGATGGCTCTGTGTCCAGGAGCAATCACTAATAGTGCTTGGAGGCACCACTGCATATGGTGGCCGGAATAGAATAGGTTCCTATGTGACAAGCAAATTCCTCATTGACTTTACTATCTCTCTGGCCTCACCAAACATTATTAAAATATAAATAAAATTATCTTTCTTGTTATAGATAATAAAGCGATTATAGAGAACAAATAATTACCCATGAAATATATTTTGAAAACCTACATCTGCTAATTTGCGGATGTGGCAGAACAAGAACTCATTTTATTTTTCTGATTTGTTTTTGGGATTCTCACTCAACAGTGCTCAGGATTGACTCCTGACCCTGTTCTCAGAACTCACATCTGATGAAGAACAGGTGCTGTGGGTCAAACTTGGGTTGGCAACATACAAGAAAAACTCTACTTTCCCATTCTCTGAGCACCAACTCTTAGAGGCAATTCTTAAAGATGAAATGTCCTGAGTAATCTAGTAAAAATTGTAAAATGCATCAAAATAAAATGTTCAGCAGCATTAAATGAAAACAGGAAATTACAATAAGAAATTCTTCAGGGATATGGGAAATTTACAAAATGCTCAGTATAGCAAATCAAATCAGTGTTGGTAGGGATGGAGCTCAGAGGTAGAACACTTACCTTGCTGTCATGAAACTGTTTGATCCCCAACACTCATTGGTGAGACTGACCTTCTAACAGTGTATCACCCAGTAAGCTCAGCAGTATAGAGCAATGATCTTTGCTCATTACAACAGTATGGTCAAAAGTAGGGGAAATAGGATGAAGAAATCACACTGAGAGTTTTGAATACAAATGTTTCTCAAATTTTAATAATCTTTTCAGTGCCATGACATATTTATTTATATCCCTATTCATTTAAGAACTTATAAAATTATGATCTTAAAACAGTAATTTCTTACCTTTCATTCTTGAGCTTTCTTGAGTCTTTTCCTGCTGGAAGTAAAACAAAAATAGGTCAAAATATGTAAGTTTATCACCAATGGTATAATATAAAATATAACAACAACTATGTACAATCTCAAATATTGTTTCTACACATTCAAGGGACATTATAACACAGAATAACCAGAAAAATGTCAAATATTTTATTATGGAAATAGTCTTTGGAGCATATATAGTTCTAAGAAACCAGCATATAACTAAAATATCTATATACAAAGAATCAAATAATGCATCATAAATAAATTATCTTGCCTTTCAAATGCCTTAGGTTATTCCACTTAATTCCACTGACATTGAATGATATATTTAGAATTTGTTTTCATTGTGCCTACATTAATCAAACAGTGTTAGTGGAAAGAAAATAGGGAAATGCCATGAGTAGAGCATTCATGGAAAACACAAAAGACATTTCAACTGTCTTCCCTTAAAATTTAACTTAAAATTGGCCTATCTCACATTTATATGACTAAAGTTGACAATAATTCTATGATTTACTCAGCCTGTTCAGTCATGCCTATCATGAAATTTGACACAGTTATTAGTTATTAGTTACCTTGAAAATCTAAATGAAATAGCTTGCTTTCAATTTTTCAAATAAAAATTGTACTCATTGAAATTTCCAAATAAATATTTAAAAACACTCTACCATTAACTTTCAAATTCTTTTTTTTTGTTTTTGTTTTTTGTTTTTATTTTTGGTTTTGGGGCCACACCCGGCGACGCTCAGGGGTTACTCCTGGCTATTCGCTCAGAAGTCGCTCCTGGCAGGCACGGGGGACCATATGGGGAACCGGGGGATAGAACCACGGTCCGTCCTAGGTTAGCGCAGGCACCTTATCTCCAGCGCCACCACCCGGCCCCCAACTTTCAAATTCTTACAGTAAAACTGCTATAATAGATTAAAAATCACTTAAGTTTATATGGATATTTGTAAAAATATACTATTTAAACAGCATATCCAATAATTTTATTCTGCAAATTATAAAATATTTCATCCTATTATTATTTCAATCCTTTCAATGTCTGAGTCTAATACTTTGTAAATTTCTTAGTTTTAATTTTTATTTATGTAGAATATATGTATACTCCTAAGCTAAATAGTAAGACAGAATTATTTGTTTCAAATATATCAGCTTTTTATTACACAATCATGCTTACATTTCTTTACAAAGCATAAATTTATAAAAATAAAAATTCTCTTTTCATCTTTTCTTTTATAAATCAAATTAGTTATTTAATTAATTTGTCTATTTCTCATTTATTTTAATCATTTTTCTTTTGACAATTTGGTAGTGATCACTTTTATGTGCTACAAACTGTCCCCGGTGATATTATGTGATGGATACTGTTCAAGGTGAGATAGCAAAAGGAGTAGAAAAAGTCTATAAAACATTTAGAACACAGTACAGAGTGACAGTTAATTCTATTTAGGGGAAAAAAAGAGGGGCAGGAGCTGTGGCACAAGTGGCAGGGCATTTTCCTTGCACTCGCTGACCTAGGACCGACTGAGGTTCAATCCCCCAGCGTCCCATATGATCCCCTGAGCCAGGAGCAATTTCTGAACACATAGCCAGAAGTAAGCACACAGCCACCGGGTGTGGCCAAAAAAAAAATGAAAAAAAATAGTCACATTTGGTGTTAATTGTGAGGAGAACTTGCTGCAATTTGACATAGGTCTAATATCATGAGTTTCTTTTTTCTTTTTTTAATAATAAAAACTTTATTTAAACACAGTGATCACAAACATGATTGCAGTTATGTTTCAGTCATAAAAAGAAGACTCCCTTTTACAAGTGCAACTTTCCCACTACCAATGACCCTCAACTCCATCCATCACCCCTGGCTGTATTCAATTCAGGGATTCTACTTCTCTCACTCATTAACATTCTCATGATAGTTGCTAGTTCTCTAACTGCACTCTTTGGTGAGCTTTATATTGTGAGCTGCTCCTTCTAGCACTCCTCTCTGGGAATTACTACAATAATGTCTTTTACTTTTCTTAAAATAAGTAGATGAATGAGACAATTCTGTGTTTGTGTGTCTCTCTCTCTCTCTTTGACTTAATTCACTCAGCATAATAGTTTCCATGTTCATTCATTTATAAGAAAATTTCATGACTTCATCTCTCCTGAAGGTTGCATAATATTCCTTTGTGTATTTCTACGCAGTTTCTTTAGCCATTCATCTGTTGAAGGGCATCTTGGTTGATTCCAGATTTTAGTCTATTGTAAATAGCGCTGCAATAAATATAGATGTGAGGAAGTTATTTTTTGTATTGCGCTTTTGTGTTGCTGGCTCATATGGGAGCTCAAATTCCAGCAACAAAAGTCACCCACAAAATGGGAGAAACTATTCATTCTATACTAATCAGATAAGGGATAATATCTAAGATATACAAAGTACTGACGGAACTTAAGAAAAAATCAAAAAATAGGGAGAAGAAATGAACAGACACTTAGTCAAAGAAGAAATACAAATGGCAAAAAAGCACATAAAAAACGTTACACATCACTAATCATCAGGGAGATGCAAATCAAAACAATAATGAGGTACCATCTTACGCCACAGAGACTAAAACATATCATAGAAAACAAGAATACTCAGTGCTGGCGGGGGTATGGGGAGAAAGGAACACTCCTCCATTGCTCGTAGGATTGCCCAAGTTTATTTTTTTAAATAAAACTGAATAAATTGACATGATAGTCCATGTATGCACTGGAAATAGAGACTGAATAATCTAAAAATATTGCAAATGTCCTATGGAACTAGATTTCTTGGTAATAGCAAAACATGAAGGAGAGTAGTGTGATTGTGCAAGACTGAGCAAACTGAATTTAGTAAGAACTGTGATTGGTCAGCAACTGTGGCCAGACAAAGAGCACTTGAAACAATTCTCAGGTGATTAGTTTTTATATTAAACAAGTTGAGAAAATACTTAAGATTATTTTAGAAGAGTAATATGTTCAATTACATTTAAAGGGTTTTATTCTGGCTAATGAAATAGATTGAAGAATAAAGTTTCAAAAATCAGAGGGAACCAGAAAAGCAGATATTGTAATCTTGGTAAGCGGTGTTGATGTATCAAACATTGTGGTGATAATGAGTTTAGAAAATTTAGTTTGAGTGGGCAAGATATGCTGATAGAGTTGTTAGAGAGTAGATAGAAACATAAATCAAATAATAGTGATTATAAGGATCTGCACCATTAGATGCCTATAGTTTCCTCTAACATGAGTAAGATGGTGAAAGTAGAAAAAACTTTTAATCCTTCCTACTTGTCTTCTAATATTGCCACACTTGTGTTCTCTGGCATTACAAAATGAAGAGATTTTAACCTTAAAATATGAAGGGTGTAGACTATTCATGCTACATAAGTTAATATTATTAAGATTAAAGTAAAGCATTTGTAAATCTAAATATCTGATATTAATATCACATTTAAAGCTATAAAATTGAAATGATATGATATAAATTTTAAAACAATACTTTTTATTGTACATAGACACTTTTGCATTAGTTTCAGTTGTACAATATAATGATAGTTTATTTTCTTAAAATGGTAAATCATCATAAAAATTCTAGTTATTGTGAGTATACATAAATATAAATATTATTTTTCATGCAACAAAAAAGTTTAGATCATTCTTGCTTACTTTTATGTCATAATAGGCATTGTTTTTAAGACCAGATAAGAAAGGACATGTTTATTGTATCATAGCCATAGACTATTAGTGTTTGTCAACTATATTCTAATGACAATTCATTTTATAAATTGAAGTTTACATATTTTGACCCTTCACCCATTTTCATTTTATCTTAAAAACCCCTTCTTTTCTAACAACAAACACCACACCAACAAAAAGAAAAAAAATCAAAATACAGAGAACAGATTGATGACTACATTGCTTTTGACAATTTATAGGTTTCAATGTATACATATATTGAGAAAAACTGGTTTGCAGCAACATAGCTGTTTATTTTAGAGCTACAATTAATCATACCGCACACTTAAATGTTTTTAGTAGAAAGCATTGCACTTTGAAAGATATATACTATATATCCAGATATCTGAAAGAAATATCTATAGTTGAATTTTGAAATATTCATTTGAAAAGAAAATGGAATAATTAAAAC
>PVKC010027206.1:0-15829 GCA_004027635.1 Crocidura indochinensis | reverse complement strand
GTCACAGTAAATGTCTTGATACATTAACAATTTACAGTCATATTGATCCAGCCTCCAGCTCCCACACCTACAATGTTTTGTCTGAGGGTTTTTTGGTTTGTTTGTTTGTTTTTGTTTTGATCTAGTTCGGTCAATCAGAAAAGGAATGCTGGATAATTCTTATGTACCCTTTGACTAAGAATACTTGACACATAACTTGGATGATCAGTATCTCTGCTGCTTCATTCCTAGGGAAAGTCTCTCTGAATATGAGTTCTAGACACAATATTTTAGTTCTCAGTGGAATTAAGTCTGTACATGTAGCTTTCATGCCAAAAAAATTCTCATTGGTTTCAATTCTTGCCTGCTTATGTACTCCCTTGAACAGCAAGTTCAAATCACCTACTCAATCTTCACTCTGTGATCAAATCTATGTGCTTCTATTTGCTTGTGGATGAATAAAAGACAAAACAGTACTGGATGCCTGAAAAAATATAGACTAGACAGTGGAAGTAAAGTCCCAAAAAAGATATGCTGCAGAGACCCCCTCCTCCAAATAAGGCAGCATTCTGGTGAACTGATTAAAGTAGACCATTTGTCTTACATGTGGCCAACCTGGATTTGATCCCTGGCATACCAGGAATAATCCCTGAGTGCCTCTGGATATGGTCCAAGAAAACAAAAACAAAAAAAACTTTCCATAGTCATGGGCATCTAACAATAAAAACATTTTAAATCTATTGACAGATGCCATAACTTTCCTGACTACTCTTGCAACTGCTGACAAATGTCTTTCTGCCTTTCTTTCCTTCAGTCATGATGACCTCAAGCACCTGCTTTCAGATCTTGTTTCTTCCCACTTTTGGAAATTCAGGCTGGATGTCTGAATATGCTGATGTGCTGAGTGGTTAGGGTTGAAGAAGACTTACAAGATTAATTCACTGGGTGGGTCTGAAGGAAGTGAGGTTGAGAGTGGATGTTGGGGTCTGGTCATGATGGACCCTGCAGGACTGGTTATAGTATATGGACTTCATTTAGTATCCAGAACTGAGCCATTGATGGCCTTTGAAGGACTGAAAAGGTGATTCAATCTCTCTTAATGGGTATCTCTTTTTTTTTTTTTTGGTTTTGGGCCACACCCGGTGGTGCTCAGGGGCTACTCCTGTCTGCTCAGAAATAGCTCCTGGCAGGCATGGGGGACCATATGGGACATCAGGATTCGAACCAACCACCTTTGGTCCTGGATCAGCTGCTTGCAAGGCAAACGCCGCTGTGCTATCTCTCTGGGCCCAGGTATCTCTCTTGATGGTTTACAAAATATCAGGAGTCTTTGAAAAAATAGCCACCCTGATAAAGTCAGTTTTAATTCTCCTGGTTGGTAGTGCCTTTCTGGAACCCACTGTTTCTTCTAATTTGGTACTATGAGCATTTTATTAAATACTATATTTACCTCTATTGCTCATTGTCTTCACCTTTGCATTAAAATTTATGCTATAGCTAGCAAAAATTCATGGGTCTTTTTTATTTTTCTTTTTTCTCTACACGATTCTTTAGGTTAATAGAATATTGAATCCAGCTTTTAGGGAGGGTGGAGTCATAATTCATTAACACGTTTACAGAGAGGCATGGTCTTCAACTAAAGATCATCTGGACCCTTGTGCCTAAAAACCTCAACTGTGTGAGCTTGAATCAATGAATCAGTTTATCTCCAGTTAAATTTCAGTTAAAGGATTCTTATCTTTTCCATTACTTATTTTTTCCTTTTCTGAACTTAAGTGTTATAAACTGAATCTCAATTTTATCGTTAATTTATGAGCATATATTGCTTAAAAATAAGACCCTTTAGGAATCTATAGGACAGCAGATATGACATTTGCCTTGCACACGGACAACTCAGGTTCAATTCCCAACATCCTATATGGTCTCTCCAATCTGTCAGAATATGCGGTGTGATTCCTGAGCACAGAGCCAGGAGTAACCCCTGAACACCACCATGTGTGGCCCCAAAACAAAAAACCCTCCCCAAAAACCCACCCCCCAAATAAACCCATCTTTATGGTTTGGGGGTGTAATTAATGCATTTGCCTTGTATCTGTTAGGTCCTGATCTCTGGGACTGCCAAAAATACATAAAGAAGGTTTTTTTTTTTTTTTATTAATAACACCTAACAGAATGATAATTTCTTGAAGTTTTCAAATGCCCAGATTGCAATGAAATTTCCCTGTTAAGAATAACAGTAAGGGACCCGGAGAGATAGCACAGCGGTGTTTGCCTTGCAAGCAGCCGATCCAGGACCAAAGGTGGTTGGTTCGAATCCCGGTATCTCATATGGTCCCCCATGCCTGCCAGGAGCTATTTCTGAGCAGACAGCCAGGAGTAACCCCTGAGCACTGCCGGGTGTGCCCCCACCCAAAAAAAAAGAATAACAGTAAGGATTGCTATTTTTAAAAATAACAATTTAATAAAAATATTTTTAACAATAAATATTGTTATTGCTATTTTTAACAATAACAGATTTCACCTCTACTGGGGACATCTGGCCTTGTGCCATTTTTACTTTGATAAATGTCCTATCTCCTTGCCCTTTTTTTGGCCCACTTATATAAGAGGAAAACCAAGTAGACTGTGGACAGTTTTGGTGGGTTCATTGCATTTGAACTTCTTATTTGAGAGTGCTGGTTCTCTTCTCTTTGAAGATTTGGCCTGAAGGTTAAAGCATCATGAAAAATAAAACTACAGGTGTAGACCAGCAGTCGTTACCTCTTACAGCTTTGGCCTTATTACCTCAAGCAATAAGTCTAACCCTTTTCCCCGAGTGTATTGAAACTAAAGAGTAAGTACTTGGTTCCCACTGTTTTGCTCAGAAAATTTCAGCAGGGTTGGGCCAATTCGCTGCTTGTTTTAGGCTTTAAAGTTTCTCCTGATGAGCTATGCTGAATGCTGGTGTGTAATTGAAGTGGTTGGTAGTTCTGAGCCTAAGATGGGAGAGTGAGTTGAATTTCATGGGGTTTTCTATTGGTGTCTCTCTTAATAAAAAAAAAAATTGGCAATATCTGGGAAGTTATGTTTATTGAGAATGAGAGACTTCTCTTCACTACTCCTCATGGTGTGACATTTCTGCAAAGATTGATGATTCAGTAACAGGTAACTAAAAGAAATGTGGAACTCAACTTTCCATGTGCTAGAAAGCCTGCGGGGGCAGTTTGGAAATCTTTCTATGTGTTTGGTCTCCTTCCAGGAGTCAAGAATGATACTGACTGCACTTGAGCATCATGGCACAAATATCTTTTGGAATATGGAAAAAAAAGATAAATAAAAATAAATCTGACAATGCACAGCTTTGTGCTTTTCAAATAGATTTCATGGCATTTATTTCATTCGGAAAAGAAAACACCATAGAAACTTTTAGTTTGAGTGTTGACTTTTCCCTTTTATCTTGGAAGGTTTTCATCTTTATTAAGCGTGATTACCTAATCCAGTGGAAGGGATGGTAATGACTGTGGCTCAGCGTTGCTTTCTCCATATGTCACATTGAGACTTGTTCTTTATTAGAGGTAGTGAAGCTCAGAGGAGCATGAGGAAGATTTAATTTGAATTCTGAAAATTAAAGAAGCTGGGCACTAAAGACTGAACAGTGCAGGGAGGCTGCTCCTAACCTCTTTGAAATCCAGCCCCTTCCCAAGATACTCAAGAACTTTGACATCTTCTCGAAAGCCTTTGAAATAAAAAAGGATTCATTTCCAAAGTTACTGATCAAGGGGGAGAGAAAAAGAAAGAAGCACAGGAAAGACAAATGAAAACTCAGTCCTGAGCTGCACTTCATTCCACCTTACTATAACTAGCAGAAGCTTTGTGGAGCATGAGGAAAGAGCCACTCACAAAATCACGTCCCAATGACAGCTGCAATGCAAGAATAGGGGCCATACTTGAGTCTTCCAAGAAACCCCCTCACTCCACAGCTCAGGAAAAAAAGGGACAAGGAAGCCACAATTAAATAGCTAAGGGCCTGTGAATTAGGTTTAGGTTATTTCAGATCATGCCACTTGATGGTTGCTCTTGTGGCTTAAAACCAACGTTGCGGGGCCCGGGAGATAGCATGGAGGTAAGGCGTTTGCCTTTCATGCAAAAGGTCATCGGTTCGAATCCTGGTGCCCCATGTGGTCCCCCATGCCCGCCAGGAGCAATTTCTGAGCATGGAGCCAGGAGTAACCCCTGAGCACTGCCGGGTGAGATCCAAAAACCAAAAAACAACAACAACAACACAACAACAACAAAAAAAAACCAACTTGGCAAAAGAGCAGCAATCCAGTGAGATCAATGTGCTTTCACTCTGGCACCTACCTTTTTCTTTTTTCTTTTTGTTTGTTTGTTTTGGGCCACACCGCAGCCTGCAGCACTCAGGGGTTACTACTGGCTTTACATTCAAAAAATTGCTCCTGACTCGGGGGACCATATGGGTTGCTAGGGATCAAACCTATGTTCATGTAAAGCAAACGCCTTATTGCTGTGCTACCACTCCGGCCCATACATTATTGTTTCCTTTCATTCTTTTCCTTTTGTTGTTGTCATGCTTTATTGTTCTTGTCATAAGTGAGGCTTGCATTTTATTTGTTTATTTTAAGGCCCTACCTGGCTGTGTGTGTTTAGGACTTACTGCTGACATTGCACTGAAGGATCATTCCTGGAGGCTAGGAGGACCAGCTAGGGTACATGGGATTGAACTTGGGTTGGCCACATGTAAGGGAAGCTCTCACTCCCCTCCCATACCATCTCTCTGACTAGGAAATGGCACAATCTTTAGTTCTGGTGTTTTGCCTGGGTTTCTCCTCAGCTATATATTTCCTAATCTTGGTTGAGATGCTCCTTGAATTTCACATACCTTCAGTGGTGTTCCTTGCACACACAGGCTTCTGCAGATCACTCTTTGATTGGTGCTCATAAATGATGGTTTTTGTTGTGTTTTTTGTTGATGGTGTTTGTTGTGGTTTCAATGCTGCTTACACAGTACTAACCTGGGTTTTTTGCTACCTGGATGTGGCGCTCAAATATTTGTGTGTGTATGTGTTAATTTCAAAGTTCATTAGTATATTAATTATTTAATTATTTAATCTGCTTTCTCCAACTTCACCTATAAATTATCCTTTCTTTAAAGAGCTGCATCATGGACATTTTCAGTTTGAACCATTCTGCTGATGAAATTTAATCTCTGCCATCAGTCCCTCACCCCAGTAGGCAGAATGTTAAGTTTTTAAATATGAAAAGTCTTATTATTTCTTGCGACATCAGTTCTTAGTAATGAAGAGTCTGCTTGAGGTTCCAGGAAGATAGTACAGTGGATAGGGTGTTTGTTTTGCACGGGGCCAACCTGGTGTACC
Source organism: Crocidura indochinensis (assembly GCA_004027635.1). Lineage (NCBI taxonomy): Eukaryota > Metazoa > Chordata > Mammalia > Eulipotyphla > Soricidae > Crocidura > Crocidura indochinensis. The sequence goes on along the minus strand of PVKC010027206.1, from coordinate 10,475 downwards.
AACTATAGTACTCCATAGTGTCCCTTGAGCTCTTCCAGATTTGATCTCTGAGCATTGAGACAAGAATAAGTCACATTGGGTGTGGCCAAAAAAAAAAAAAAGGAAAGAAATGGGTAAAAGGCAGGGTCAATAGGAGTAATTCGTTTTGGTCACTTAGCTTTTGAATGAGCAAATGGTCCACATCTGGATACTTAGGAGAAATAAACCAAGCAAACAGAAGAAATGTCTGCCACAAAGGCAGAAACTTTGAAAGGAGAGTAAAGGAGATGACAAAATGTCCATGCAGACTGTGCTCAATAAGTTCCAGACCTTTGTTTCACTGGCTTTAGAAATTGCATATGGTTCCATCTTTGTGGTTTGAAGTTTGAGTTTTCTATCCAAAAATGGTGATAAAATATAAAGAAGAATGCACTTGGGTGTGCCCCTGTGGCTTGTGGTATTTTAGAAATATTGCCTTCTTCACAGTCTTCCTGAAAACTAACAAATAGTTGGGAGATGATTGGGAATTGAAGGAATCTTTAGAAATGGGAGAACTAAGTGGTCTTTTTGGTCTAAATTTGCTCTTTTTGCCTGGTGTTCCCAAGTGAGATAACTTCTAGAACTGATCTTTATTCACTCTAGTACTGTTTTCACAGGAAAGACAAGAACAGGGTCTTTTCCTGGCATTGGTGGTAGGCATAAAGCTTCCTGTGAGAAGCAGCCTTGGAAATGTAGACCATGTTCTTACATGAACATCTAGATAAAGTAGCAATAGTATGTACATTCTTGCCAGTTTATTTTTTTCCACTTTTGACTAACAGAAATGGGGGTGAATGACACATACAAAGGACATATCGTAAGGTAGGAAGACTAAAAAGAGCAGCAAAACTCAAGGGGGGGGGGAAGAGTTGGCTTGAGGTAGGAAATTAAAGTCAATCCAGTACTGTGAGAAAAATCAAAGTAAAATCTTACTAATGTGAGAAACTATTAGGATATAAATAAGCCTTTAGATAATTCTATCAAAATTTTATTGAGTTATTATGACATACAATGATGTAAATGATAGCTTTATGTGTACTTAATTTTAGTACCATGCATGTATTTAACTTATCAACAGAGTACCTGCTTTGCATCCCTTACAGTCCCAAGGACCTTTCTTTTTTTCTTTTTGGGGCACGCCCGATGGTGCTCAACGGTTACTCCTGGCTCTGTACTCAGAAATTAGTCCTGGCAGGTTAGTACCATATGGAATGCTGGGGATTGCACTTAGGTTGACTGCCTGCAAGACAAATGCCCTCCCTGCTGTATTATCTTTATGCTCCCCCCGTTTTCTTTTACCACCTCTGCCCTGTTCCTCTCAAACTCACTTGTGTGACTCAGTTCTCCCATTCTGTTGCTTCTAGCCCTTTTTTTGGCTTAACTCATCATATTTCACTTGAACAGTACCTTCGACATCTGTAAGCCCCACATATGAGTGAAATCATTCTGATCTCTCCTTTCCCTTCTGACAGATTTCCCTCAGCATATCCTCCAATTCTGTCCATTTCACAGCAACTTCGGGATTCTGCCCTTCTTCAGACCTGCATACCACTCCAACTGTTGCACATTGTTTTGGTTGTTTTGGTGCCAAAGGTTGCACCATTTTTAGTGGTGCTTATGCTGCTGGCTGAAATTGCTTGTGCTATTGGGGATTACACGCAGCATAGTTGCCAGCTCCAAAAAGATCCTTCAGCTTGGAGCATGGGGAATGCTTAGATCTGATTGTGGCTAGTCACTTGCAAGTTGGCAAGTGATAGAGTCAGGGTTTGTGAATCTTCACCTTTTCAAGATCTCTTTTTATGTTCAAGAAATGAAACACAAATGAGCGAGAATACATACCAGAAGCCTTAGTTCTTTGAACAATGGATTTTTGACGGGGAATAAGTGGACTCCCGCTCAGGAGGACTATTGAGCTCATCTCTGATTCTCAGCCAAATGGACAGGTAGTTCAAGGACACGGTGCTTTTCTTGGGCCCTGTGGCTCTGGGGATCTCTGAGCCACTCTGGTAATGTTGGCGGCCTTCCACAACTGCATCTAGGGTATTTGGGGGAGATGATAAGGTGCCAGGAATCTCAGCTCAGAGGTGTGCCCGGCAAGCACCCACCACGGTGCTATCTTCTGACCCTCATTAAATGGTTGATTTTGAAAACTTTTGTGGTGTTGTACGTTCAGAAACTTTTACCTGTGGGCAATCTGGGGTGCCGCTCTCCCACTTTCAGTTGTGGGCCCCTCACATGGAGTGGCAGCCCACAGTTTAGGACACTTGGCTCTGAGTCACTGAGTTGTTCCTCTGTCCCACGTACAGATATTTAGATGCAAAAATATTTTTTCGAAGTGTTTCAAACTGTGTGATGACACTGAGAGTTTCAGGAACTCTCGCTTTAGGGTGTGCAGGGCTGTGTATAGGATCAACATAGGAAGGGGCTTCTGGGAACAAGAAAGACTGCGCCCCAAACCCATCCCACAAACCCAGACTGAGACCCACCTGCCTTATGCTAGTGCTCATGCTTTCCTCCAGATTGGCTCCCCAGGATTCAGTCAGAGAAGGCCAGGGATCTGGGGATCTGGAGCACCAGGAAAAGTGGGTCAGTAGGATGGGAGGCAGGGGACACATCTCTCATTTCCTACATTTTGCCCTTTGTCGGAGCTGCCTCCAAACGTGATGTCCGCCTGCTCCACTTTCCCAGAATTACCTTCCACTGCCTGGCACCAGGACTTTGCAGAAATCCTCCCGGATCTGCCGGGGTCCCTTTGCTCTCTGCCTCCAGCTGTTGTCTTTAAGCAGGCTCCACGGTGCTGGGAGGCATCAGAGGCATTAAACCGCGGCTCCCTGGCAGGTCTGGCCTTTGCAGAACCGCAGGCAAAGGTCTAGAGCTCCCTTTGCGCAGGATTGGCCCCGGGCACCCCAATCTCTCCCTTGGAAAGGGGCCAGAGGGAGGGTGTCTGTGCACAGATCAACGGGTGCAAGCAGGGACCCAGGGCTGGGCGCGCAGGGAGGATCCCGACCCCACAGCAGCCTGGAGCTCTCTCCTACCTGGCGCCAGGTCGTCTGCAGCCCGGGTGCTCCCGGGGGCTCTGGGTGGCACTTGCACCTGAGGCCCCTTTTTAAAAAGGGGCTGATGCTTAATGAGCTGCTGCGCTGGGGGAGATGCTGCACACAGGCTCCCCAGCTGCGCCGCCGCCGAGGAAACTGGGGCGCAGACTTAGGGTGGGGGTGGCACGGCCGCAAACGCAGAGCCGCTCACCTGGCAGGAGGGCACCACCTCCCGGTAGCCTTCCAGGACCGCCCGGATAAGGTGGATTCGTTTGTCCAGCTTCTCCCCCCATTCCTTTAGTTCTGGGATCTGAAGGTCGAGAAGTTGGACCCGTTTTGGTAAAAATATACCCACACACCCCTCAAGTCCCCGAACAATCCTACCTAGGTCTCTGGCTAATTCAGGGTATTTGCAAAAGAAGCGTCTATTTCCGGACCTGTCAGCTTTTGTTTTCTTTCCATTCTGCAAAGTTGCCTCTCTAGGAGACTGTTTTGAGATGTGGCCCCCACGTTCTAGCAAATCCCTTAATTCGTTCATTCTCATGGGAAACAAAGCCCTCAAATGTTTTTTTTTTTTCCCAATGCACCTTGGCAATAAGAATAATGCACCTTGATTTTTAGAGAAAGTCTTTAAAAGCACTAACCTCCTCTCTGACTAGACCAAACATTGCTACACTGCAGCTTGCACCGGGACTCCAGTCCCTTCTAAAACCTCCCATATCTTCCACCACTGGGAGAGGGGTGGAGGTGCAATTTCAGCCTCTCTCACCCTAAAGCTTTTATTTCATCCTGGAGGGGAACGTGAGCCCCTCCGGAAGGCCCCAGATGAAGACCCAAGGTCTAATTTGGATCTTCCCGGAAGAAACCAAGGCCAGGGACGCTACAGAGATGCCTTTGCTGGTGTGGATTTCAGCTTGAAAGCATGAAACCTTCCTAACTTGCTCACAGTTGTGGTTTGCTGTCAGGGCTTCGGAGGCCAAGTTGTGTGATCTCCCAACCAGAACCCCCTCACAGAAATCACCACGTTTGATTTGCATGTGGGCTTGGCTGCTAAGTTTCCTCAGCACCCTGTTTCAGAAGCTAATATGCTTTCTGAATGATAATTATTTCTCAGGTTTGATCTAAAGCCCTCTGGCTGGTCTCCATCATCTTTGCCTCCCTCTAGCCATGCAGACTTCTGGAGCTCTGATTAGACAGCATTATTTCAGGTACTTAAGGGGCAGTGGTTCTTTTTGACTAAATTTACTAGTACCCTCTGTTAAGGAAACAAAAATCCACTTGCTTGAATAGCAAAAGGAAATGCAAGAAGTTTGGATTTCCTCCTTTCTCTTCTCCTTAGGCAAAGGTGCCAAGACCTTTGAATTCTTGTATATTAATGGTGGCCCTGGCTGGGGTTATAGATTTATATTTACTGTTAACTGAAGGTTTGATCTGCCCATGTCATGGTCAGACCAGAGGAGCTGGGTAGATTAGCTATTAAATAACCTTTATCCCCAGTTGGAGGTAGGTTGAAAGCCCGCCCTGGTTACACCAACAGTCATAGGACTGCTAAGTAAGACGTGTTGGTCCACAGGTACAAGAAGGTCAAAGATGTGCATGTGCACAACTGTCCACATCTGCCTTAATGAAACCCTATACTAGGAAAGGGTACCCACAGCAAATGATAAAGGTCATGAGATGGTGAGCTAAGCTTCCCTGACAAGTGGTTAAAATATAAGAACTGAGTCTGTCGGCAAGAGATATTTATTAGTTGACATGAGCTCAAATTGTAATTATTGGCACCTCTGTATAAACCATGTCCTTTACCTCCCAGAAGTCAACTCTTTGGCACATGCTTTAATCACTACCTGAGATTTCACATATGACATCTTCACAGATAGGTCTTTCTCTTGGTCACACAGATCAAGGAAAGGGAAGAAAAAAGAAATTGGAGCAGGAGCAGATTCAATGTCCATTCATTATCCATGCACCAATGCCCAGTAGAGAATAGAAAGAGACCAAGAGCTATTGGGAGATCATGGCCTGAGGAGAAGAAGGTTAGTGTCTTTGAAATGATCAAAACAGTGTTTAGGTCAATGAAGAATCATGTGACATGACAACTTATTTTGGATATTCAGACATGACTAGAGCTTTTATCCTATAATATTTCTTTTAGTTGTAACAGAGGTTACAGAATAGACATACTTTACCTCTATGGTCTTAGATGCTTCTGGAATGGAGCATTCAGGAGAGGAGCTGGGCAGCAGAAGTTTTTACCCTCTTATACTTTTATTTTTAGTTTTTGGGTACACTCAGCGATGCTCAGGGGTTACTCCTGGCTCTGCACTCAGAAATAGCTCCTGCAGGCTCGTGGGACCATATGGGATGCTGGGATTTGAACCACCATCCGTCCTGGATTGGCAACGTGCAAGGCAAATGCTCTACCACTGGACTATCTCTCCAGTCCCAGCTCTCTTAGACCTTTAATTATAGACACTGGCCCTAACACAGCTCTTTAATTGCTGTTGTTGTTGTTGTTGTTGTTGTTGAGATTCAGGACTTATACCTGGCTCTGTGCTCAGGGATATCTCCTGGTGGGGCTTAGAGAACTATGTGGGATTCCAGGGATCACACGTGGGTCAGTGGTATGGAAAGCAAGCTCCTTATTCACTGTATTACTCTCCAGACCCTGCAAAATAGTTTTATTGAAAGGAATTTAGTGGGGCCCTGAGAGATAGCACAGCGGTGTTTGCCTTGCAAGCAGCCCATCCAGGACCAAAGGTGGTTGGTTCGAATCCCGGTGTCCCATATGGTCCCCCTTGCCTGCCAGGAGCGATTTCTGAGCAGATAGCCAGGAGTAACCCCTGAGCACCGCTGGGTGTGGCCCAAAAACCAAAAAAAAAAAAAAAAAAAGACAAGAATTTAGACAAATATCAGAAAAAAGAGATACTTGTTTAAAGAAGAACATGGGCTTTTCAGAGTAGAGAAAAATGCCTGAAGAAATTTTTATTTTTGAGACCAATAGTTTTGACAAATCTTTGCAATATTTTTTGATTCATTGCATCATATTGGACTTCATTTGGAGTAATAATTATCCAACTTCTTTTATAATATCTTAAGATACTCTGGCTCTTTTATTTATTTGGTTGATGCTGAAGACTATTTCAGAATGTTTAAAGGCTCTTTCTAATACTAGTTCACAAGAAAGAAAATGCCACATCATCACATGAATAGACGTAGATCCTAATGATACCCTGTTGTGTCCTGTTGGATATGGAAATAGCTCTTTTTCAATATTCTGTGCTCTGTGTATCACCTCTAGGAGCAAGAATTCCACCACTTCATAAAGTAGTTAGATTCGTTACTGGACAGTCTGAGATAGTAACTTTCCTTTGAAATAAAATCAGTTCCTGAAATTTTGTACTACTCAGTTCCAAATTTGTTTATGAGAACCATAGCAACTCAACCTCTGCTTTTTTTTTTTTTTGGTGGGAGGGGATATAATAGTATCTCAAAGATTGTAAGATACTGTGTATGTCTCATGTTTTATCGGTTGAGGCTCAAGGATTTTTCTCTATTCCATATGGTATATTGTCAAGACTCAAGGTCACCCTCTGGTTAGCTGCTAATTGATTTTTGCTCCTCTTAAAGTGTGGCAACACACAAAATCCAGATTTTTCTCCTGTGCTTTTAATAGCTACCCTACCAGTCTGTCCTCCTTGAACATACAGAGCCTGGGCACAAAACTGCTGATTCAGATGATCTCTTCATTGATCTCCAGTTAAAAAATAGTCTTTCTCTGTCAGTAGGCAAGATGCAAGAGAAACATGTTAGGATGACACTTTATGATGTCAGGTACTTCCCTATGCATAATGCTGATAATGTTGAATAGATTTTTACTTCTACCATCTTGAAGACAACAGTAGATTTCTCAGAAGGACAATCTCAAACAAAGAAAGTAAAGATTGCAAATTTCAGTAGGTGCCATGACATCACAAGCCCCAAAGAGCTAGGCCAGAGAATCATGACTTGCAGGATGGAACTAAGATAGGATCATTATGGCAATCCCTGCAGAAGCTAAATCTGGGAGGAGGGAGACATGGGGGACTAGACTAGGGGATGAGAAGAGAAAGGGAGGGCAGGGTAGTGGGGACCACTTTGAGCAAGGGTCTGTGTGAGGTGAGGTGAGAATCTTAGTTGCAGAAGGAGCCTTGGAAGTTTTCCCTAGGGAGTAAGGAGAGTGAAAAGGCAAGGCTAAATCGTGAAAGGCTTTGCAAGCCATTTAAAGATGTGAACTTTCCCTTAAAAGCAAAGGGAAGTTCTGTTCCGAAGGCATTTAAGAAGAAGTGTGTGTGTGTGTGTGTGTGTGTGTGTGTGTGCGTGCGCGCGCGCGCGCGCGTGCGCGTGTGTGTGAGTGTTTAGAGATGAAAAGAGAGAGAAAAAGAAAGAGATTAATTAGACTAAGCTCTGTCTAGCAGCAGTGTGCAGAATGGTATGTGCTCACTTGCTCACAGTGGTCTAGGGAGGGAGATGTCTGTCCAGTCAGGGTTTATTTTTTGTTCTTCATAGTGAAAAGTGAGTGTTTCCCTGAATTCTCTGTACTCCAAAGTGGGGAGGGCAGCTCTGTTCCATGGCAGAGCCTGTTATGTCGACAGGTCTATGTGCAGTCCTGAATGTTTCTGAGTTTCAGTAGGTGGAGACACAGGAAAATGATGACATTAAAACAAAATTCAGCTTCAGTCTGTCTTAGCATCCTCATCTTTTTCAAGAAGTGTTGTAGAAAGCCCTTTGCCCATGTCCCATTGCTCTCCCTCTTTCACATTTATACATTTTAGGGTCAAGAAATGATGTGCATCAGTTACTTCTGCCTTTGCACTCAGGAATTACTCCTGGAATTTCTCAAGAGATTATTTTTTGGGAATCAAATCTGGGTTGGCTATGTGCAAGGCAAATATATAATGTACTGTACACCAGCTCCCACCTTCTTAAATTTGATCTAATTCATATCCCAGACCACTGTCCCTGAACAGAGGACGAACCTGAATGTTTTTCTGATCTTGATCTTCAGGTAGGTCTTTCTCCCTGATGTAGGCACTCCAGGAAGGCTTCTCTTCAATCATGTGACTTCTGTCATGGAGGAAAGTCAATCCTATCGGTTGAAGAGGATGAGGAGGGAGACTAACAGTGTAAGAGGATCCATTGAGAAATGGTGTTTGTTCTTCAACATGGGTTCCACAATGAAACTCCCCTCCCTGATCTCTATATGAGTAGAGCATGGTTTTCTCACTAAATTACAGAACTGGCAGTGACGCTATGGCATTATTTAAGATTCTTTTCCAAACTTGAAGTATGTATGGAGAAGTTTCCAAAGTGTCCTAATCAAGGCATTTTGCACTGACTCAGAGAAAATGTCAGATGGCATGAACAATATACATACATGTTTAGAATGTGTTGTTGCTTTGGTGTCATGATGCTGGGTGTCACATGGCTCTGGGGTTTGAACCCAGGATCTCATCCATGCAAGGGCCAAGCTCTCCCACTAGAGTTACATCTCCAGCCACAGGCTGGTTTTGCTTTCAATTTTGTAGTTGCCTACAGCTTCTGGTTTCTCCTGAAGCTTGTGAGCATGAAAATTCTAGATTAGCGTTGTTCTCTGAAAGAGAAGACTCTGTTATTGCCAGAACCCTGGCCCAGTTTCTACAATTGCATTATGTTTCATAATTGTTTGGCGCAGGATTATATGTCCAATTCCATCACACATGATGATTTCCTTCTCCTGCTTATAAATTGGATAAAGCTCTTATCAGTATTAGCTCAGCCTGAGTTTTCAGGAAGCAGCTTGTGCTTTGCAGGCCCTCACACAGCATGTTTCTAGAGACTCGCAAGGTATCTCGGAATACCAGGCCCAGTGCTGCTGTTTGTTTAACACTGCTATTAAGATCCACATTTTTTTTATAAGATCAATCCCAGCTGCATAAAGCAAAGATGAGAACGAATCAAATTTAAAACATAGGAGTGTTGCTCACTGGTTGATTGGAAATAGAGAAATGTCCAGCCTCTCTGCAGGGTCTAGGATGGGCTGAGATGGGCAGTATAAGGCTAACAAGAAGTTGGTGGGCAGCCAAAAAAAAATGCCTCTCAGAGTCCCTGGTTCAGAGGGTCTGACTCTGCTGGGATCAGGTCAGAGATGACTGTTATCTTTGTAGCTGGCAGATTGTTGTGCAGTTGGCTCACTGAGACAGAGTGTCAAGTTCATGTCTTCCTTCTTTCCTTGATCCTTTGTTAACTGTTGACTCCATGTCCAGTGGTCCAGTATCTTCTTGCTTTCTACTAAAGAAAGCTCAGCTCTGGTGTGATTTGGTCCACAGAGGAGAGATCTGGACTCTGAGAAATTTTGTATCACAAAATAACTCAGAACTAAGACTTGACACGTCTTGAATTTTGACCTCTTGACTCTCCCTCCCATGCAACTGTTTACACCATGTTGCTGATAATGGTGGTAGTGGGGGCAAGAGGGCTGTGTATCATTCCTTGGACACCAATGTAAGATTTCATCAGAACCAGCAGAGAAACATCGAGTGTTTATCATAGGGTTTGCCCAGCTGTGCTGAAGACCTCCATTCACTAAGGCTGCCAGGAATCCATAGAAGAAACCCCATATCTGGTATTAAGGGGATTCTTACCACCCCACCATGAAGCCTGGGTGCCAAAATACCTGGGAATGAGGAAGTGGCTAAGGATTTAAAATGCACCACATTGGGTATGTTAATTAACTAGAACAGCACATTCTTTGACTGGAGGATTTCAACATCTTCTTAGAGAGTCTAGATATTATTTAAATAAACCATGTTTTAAGTTTGTCTTATTAGCCTTTTTTTTTGTTTGTTTTTTGGGCCACACCCAGTGATGCTCAGGGGTTACTCCTGGCTATGCGCTCAGAAGGCGCTCCTGGCAGGCACGGGGGACCATATGGGAACCGGGGGATCGAACCGTGGTCCGTCCAAGGCTAGCGAGGTAAGGCAGGCACCTTACCTGCAGCGCCACTGCCCGGCCCCATAGCCTTTTTTTATAATTTTTATTGTAACTGAAGTTTATTACACAAAATTATTTATGTTACACAGTGACAATGAATGAAGGGCATTCCCACCACCAATGTTGTCCTCCCTCCACTCCTGTTCCCAGCATGTCTCCCATATCTCCCTCCTCCCCAGAATACTAGTGTAACTGGTCTCTACTTTACAGCTTGTTGTAGGTTGGGTATCTATTCTGTTTGGTGTTCCAGTCTGGTCATTTTTTATTTACACTACATGTTCATATGACTGGTTCTGGTATCATCCTTCCCCCCTCAATTTATGAGGTTGAATGATTCGAGTTATGCTATTTTGTTGGAGATAAAGAGGTTAAGGAAAGAGAAAAAAAATTGGTGTCAACTACTAAAAAAAA
>PVKC010027205.1:0-15838 GCA_004027635.1 Crocidura indochinensis | reverse complement strand
GAAAGAGAGAGGAAAAAAGGAGGGAGAGAGAGCGCGAGCGAGAACAAAAATCAAGAGAAAGAAAGAGAAAGGAGAGAGAGTGACAGAGTACTTGCTCCTGGCAGAATCACAGCCTGGACCATGCCTGGCACCCGCAGTCGCCCTGGGGACCACCTGGTCCCAGAGGAACCCTGGACCGGAGCCCGCTCTCTGGCTGCTTTTTGAGGGCACTGAAGGGGAGAGCCCTGAGCAAGCCCTGCAAAGGTGCTTTGTACTGCACTGACGGGAGGAGGGCTGGAGGGGGCACCCAGACTTTCCTCAGTTCTCTCAGGCTCTCTCTCAGCCATAACCTGGAACTATGGAGTCTCCAACCAAAGAGATTGAAGAATTCGAGAGCAACTCTCTGAAATACCTGCAACCAGAACAGATCGAGAAAATCTGGCTTCGGCTGCGAGGACTGTAAGTAAATCTCTTTCTCAATATTTCACTACACACTTTGCCCCTGCATGTCTCTTTAAATGTAATCTCCACGTTCCACCAACTCTTCTCTCTTACAGTCACTGTTCCCTTCCAGAGATTTGTCTGGTGACAGTCTTTGTGCCAGATTTGCCCGGTCCAAGTCCTGTTTCCCTGGGGGAAAGGGAAAAGAGATTGTCTAAGGTTTCATTCAGTTCTAGTGATTTCAGTTGTAGTAGGTACACACACCAGCCTTCCTTTCTGTGTTTCTTTACTCAAGGAGAAAAGTTGAGGCACACAGATCAAAGGGCATAATCAAAGCTCACGTTTTCCTTGGTCAAATGCTGCCCAGCATTTTTGTAGGTGACCCAAGAACATAGTAGCAATTGTTTTCTTATCTGCTTGAATTTTCTACTTCCTCTCTGAGCTCACTTCAACTTCTGATATAGTTTAGTTTAGTATTTCTAACTGAACAATGGTTTCTAGAAAGACGGGATGTTTTGGAACCAGTATGACTGTGACGCAGTTATTGAGTTTCATATCATTATTTCACTATTCATTTATCTTGCCATACAGGGACCAGCAATCCCTGCATTTTACTTTATTGGTTGCTGTCTGCTTTTGCATGATGGTCAAAGATCATCTGAACATACAGGATATTTTCTAGGAAAGAATCTCATAAACATTGAACTTTAAATCACCCCAGGTGATACTGGAGTGTTTGCTGAGTGCATATATGTTGCTTTTCCATAGGCAGATGACAAAGACGCTCTGGTACATTGCCACCTCCTATTTATTCCCTGAGCTACTTGGCATCTTGTGTTATCTTGTTTGAACACAAGATATCTTGTGTTCAAAAGTATGTTTTCCATTCTTATCATCCATAAGTCAGAGACGAGGAAAGTTTCTTTTGTTCTAGTGGATGTTCATGAGAGGACATATAGCAGGTGCACACACAGATACATACAAATAAGACAAAGCACTAAAACAAAATAGACATTCATCTACATCAGCCACTTTTATCCCAACCTAGACAGCCACAAGATTTCTATTCAAAAGCGTTCGATTCGAAATAAGGCAGTCTGTGTTTCTTTAAGGGTAGTTTGGAAATATCATTTAAAAACACTTCATATTTTTAATCAATCTTTATTTAAGCACCATGATTACAAGTATGTTTGTAGTTGTGTTTTGATTATAAACATAACACCCCACATCACCAATGCAGCATTCCCACCACCAATGCCCCCCACTTCCCCCACTCCTGCCTGTGTTCAAGACAGGCATTCTACTTCTCTCATTCTTTAACATTGTCATGTTAGTTGTTAGTGTAGTTATTTCCCTAACAGAGTTCACCACTCTTTGTGGTGAGCTTCAGATTGTGAGCCGGTTGTTTCAAGTTCAAGTGAATTTGATGGCTATTTAGCTGAAATGGCTAACCACCACAAAGCATTTGATTTTTTGTATGATCTGCAAGGTTTACAAGCAAGGGGTGTAAACTTGTTTAGCACTAAGTCATGTTGTTCTGGCTGGCAGGCTCTTGTTTCTTTCAGTGAATGTAAGACCACCACTTTCAGCATCTGCCACAAGTCCATGTGATATGCAGTGAAGATTATAATCAATCACACTGAGAGTTTGTGTGTACAGAATGTGTTGCACCACAGAGTTTGAGCCCAAAGGATGGAAGATCAGAACCAGAGGGATACATATGCCCAGTCCTAGGGTGCTTCTCTGGATGTTTTACAATTCACACCAACTCCTCAGGAGTTACTCAGCAAAACTGGTCCAAATTAACAAGGCTGGGATAATAAAGCATTTAGCATTAAACAACAGTCTTGTAGCTTTCTCTGTTTTCTGGTAAGATTTTTCCCCCCTTGGTGATGTGGTGTGATGGATGCATATTTTAATTCTCTAGTCCCATAACGCATGAAGGGGCAGTCTTTTCCTTCACATGTGTCTTTTGGAAACTCTCTTGTTATCCTTCCTACAGAAACTCCTTGCAAGCGATAGCCCCAGGAGGTTTCTATCTTCACTTTCTAATTTGAAAAGGCTATGTTACTATTGTTTTTATGGCATTGCAGAAAAAAAACGGTGTTGTCATTCTTACTACCATTTAAAACAACAACTTGAATGCTGTAATGAGCTGCTTTGAAAGACTCAAGAAACCAAAGCATATACTTATTTATACAAGTTGAGATAACACTTTTGCAGCTCACAAAACTGGCGCCCTTCAGAGATGAAAAAGGGGTTTCTTTGCATGGAAGTTATGCCTCAGTTAAAGAAAGGAAGCCTGGCATTCAACATTACAGAAAGACCCAATAGTTGTACTTTTCTTTACAGGAAAGATTTCTAGGAGATGACAAATTGTTGTAAATCTTGTTCAGTTTGTTGGAGGTTGATACACTCCAGCTTGATACTTGATAGTGTAGGACTTGATTATCTCTTGTCTGTTCTCCTCAATGCTATCTTCTCTCTTGAGATCTCCTTTATTAAACTGCAGCTAATTATTCAAATCCACTAGAATGAAAGTTCCTCTTATACCTTGCTCACTGCTATGTCTCCACTGTCTATAAAGTATGTTTATGTAGTAAGTGCTCAATAGATCATAAAGGAAGCATAGATGAATGCTTTAATATTTGAAATGGAGTAACTATAGATTTGGGTATCTTATTAATCATAGGACCATTGATTAGATGGGAGGGAGGGTTTATAAACAGTGTTCCTCAGGCAAGGTGATGGCGAGACATTGGACAAGATGTGACAAAGCCCTATAGCAGAAAATATTGGATATTTTCTAGAAATGAAATTCATTTACACAGTGATATACTGACTCCTATTTACCAGACATTTCTTTTCTTACCTGATCTCTTCACCCTTTTGTACTGGGGAGAAGTGGTCTGGATCTGCTGCAGGAGGGTGATTAAAATTATTATTTACTATGAATCTATTGCATACGTGTTTATAGAGTGTCCCATTGACATAGGTATCCTCATACCATCTTTTTCTAAATTTAAAATATTTATATTTGCTTTTTTTTTTGGTTTTGGGGGTCACACCCAGCAGTGCTCAGGGGTTACTCCTGACTCCATGCTCAGAAATTGCTCCTGGCAGGCACGGGGGACCATATGGGGCACCAGGATTCGAACCGATGACCTTTTGCATGAAAGGCAAACGCCTTACCTCCATGCTATCTCCCGGGCCCATTATATTTGCTTTAATAAAGTATTTATTGGACTCACTAGAAGATTCACAGCTATAAAGTTGTTCATGATTGACTTTCCGTCAAACAATGTCCAGCATCCTTCACAATTGCACATTTCTCACAGCCAATGTCCTCAATTTCCTCCCACTCTTTTTCCTGTCCTCCCTTCTACCTGCTTCTGAGCAGACATCCCCCTCTCCTCTCCTTTTAGACACTGTGGTTTGCAATATTATTACTGAAGGGTTACCATGCACATCACTCTACCTCTTTTCAAAACCCAGTTCTGGAGGAATCCATTCCAACTATCATTATCATAGTGGTTCCTTCTCTGCCTTAACTGCACTCCCCTACTCTTTGTGGAAATACCATCTTTTCTTTTCTGCTTTATTTTTTCCCCTGGCACATATCTCCATCTACATAAATCTAGTTCTTTTTTTATTTTTAGCTAATGTACTGTCTCTTTTCTAAGTAGATACTAAGCTCCATTAGAGCAGGAATTGTCTGATGGAGTAGAGTATACTTTTAGTACTCATGGAAATACAGAGCTATTTCCCTTGTTCCTAAGAAAACAATTAGGAAAAAAAAACAGTTAGTTTTTTCCTAATTGCTACAATAGCTTTGTAGCATCACCAGCTTCAGACAGGTTTTTTTCAATAATAAAATATGGCTTAACAAAGACTATCACAGCTGAGTTTACTGTACCCTGCAAGCCTCATGCTTCCTGGAGTGGTGTCTCCTCTTGCCTTTGTATGGGTGCTGTGTCCAGCTATGATTCCAGATTTCACCCTGGATCACACCAGGACCACACCTGCATAATACCAGTGCCCCTCTCCACCATGGTACCTAGGAAACAAATATTGTCTGAGGTATGCTGTGCTACCTCTGGTGAGCCACTCTTGGGTTTCCTAATGTTTCGGTTTCTTTGTATGTGTTTGTCATTCTTTTGTCCTCTGAAGCAGTGCAAGGAATTTTTTGTGGACATTCCCATTGACTTATTTTGGTGAAGGTATCTTGAGTTGGGGGAAACTATGATTAAGACTGAACTCTGCTCCCCTGATGATAGGGAGGAACCTCATGTTTGCCTGGCTTTGAGTCATGACTGAGACTTGGATTTGGACCAACAGTTTTCCCATTGTCAGCCTGTTGAATGACGATAAAATGGGGCTGCGTTATATTTTTCTTTAAATTGGGGGTAAAAGAATGAGTTTCACTTACTCTTTGTAATTTATTGCGACAATTCTAATTCAGTTATTGTGTATTTATGTTGCTAAATAATGAAGTAGTTACTATAGTAGATTTTATGCTTATTAAAAACTATGAAGTGAGATTCTTGCTTTAACTACGTAAAAGAATATTACTAAGAGAAGAAACAGTTATTAAGTAACAAAATTGGCAACAATTTTTCATCATCTTACATTATTAGTTTACAATTTGTTAGCTTGCATTTATATGTGATTAACTGGTCTGTAAGTTATTACTTGTCTTACTATTTGCATGATAGTTGTTATTGTAGTTATTTCTCTAATTGCATTCACCACTCTTTGTGGTAAGTTTCATATCATGAGGCAGTTCTTCCAGCCCTCATCTCTATTGTCCCATATGACCCAGCTATACTACTCCTAGAAATAAACCCTAGGAACACAAAAATACAATGCAAAAATTCCTTCCTTACACCTATATTCATTTCAGCACTATTTACCATAGCAAGACTCTGGAAACAACCAGGATGCCCTTCAACAGATGAATGGCTAAAGAAACTGTGGTACATATAAACAGTGGAAAATAAAGAGCTGTCAGGAGAGATGGAGTGCTTAATGTTCTCATTACTCATGGGAATCACCTATACCACTAAATGAAGGAGAATTCGTAGAAAGAAGAAAAGAATGAGTAGAAAGAAAGCATATATGATCTATTTCCTTTTAAATGATTTCCGTCAGCAACATTATGTCCAACATCTTCCATTTGCTAAGTATTGTATTAAATACGGAAGAAATTCTTGAAGAGAGACTATCACTCTTGCCTTCAAAGCAGTCTATGGTTCTGTAAGGACAATGACATGTGTACACACTGACTAACATGGAACACACACACACACACAAAGAGATGTGAAATTCAGTCTGGGAGACCCAGGAAGGTTGTCATTAAGTATGTCATATAGAGTCAGTCAGTTCTCAATGGGACTCCCTCTAGGATGAGCTCTACAAACTTACATTTTCTCATGTGCTTACGGAGCTCAACTTCGAATACAAGGTGACAGTATTTAGATGGCTTGGTCAATTTATTGGGACATATCTATAAATGGGATATAAATTCTATTTAGATAGGAAGAGAAGCTGGTTTTGTGAGGCCAGAAAGACATCCCAGAAAGTGAAAGGTGGAGCATTGTCAACAGACTAGAACTGGAAATCAGTTTTCTGGTCTCCTTTTTTTTAATGTCTACTGAATATTCAAACTATATTTCCTTAAGGGTAAATGGCAGTTGCAAGTAATTAAGTATTTTGTCAATAGTAATGTGTGATGTGCCACCCTTGGGAGAGAGCAAACTGTTGGGCAGGATCCTTGATCCTATGAAGCTATATACAATGAACCAAAATAGTTCAACTGCACCTTGTATCTGCATTCATTTTCTTGTGGCTTCTAAACTCAGTACTGTTTTAGATATGGGCAAAGAAAAACTGGAGTTAACTAGAGCCTTCTTTTAAGTTTCACAGCTAGACTGCATGGGGAAAAGACTCATCAGAATTCAGAGCCTGACTGACAAATCAGAGACAAAATTGGAAAATGTATAAAATCACCTTTTATCTGAGCTCTTAGACCACTTTTTTAGACAGAGAAGACAATTTTTATCACTTTTCCTGACTAATTCAGTCTTCCACAATTTCCAATCATATTGTTTGTTCATGCCCTCCAGAGAGAAATGGGCTGGTATAGGCTCCTAGGAAGGATTCCTGCTACCCTCATACTCAGCAGTTTCTACTTGATGGAATCCTATCCATCAAATAGGATGACTTTACCCCACTCTCATTTTTCCTAAGGCATCCCCTTTCCAAGTGTTTGTGGTGATAATGGTGTGGCATTTTGGGCACATGTTCCAAATACATATTTTATATTTCAGATCCATGATGTGGATCTTTCGGAGTTAAGTGCTTCTTATGAGTAGGTGAGGAAAATAAAAGCCAATTTTAAATTTTATTCATATTTAATTATCTTAGTGCTCCCTCCCAGTAACACTTTTGTGTGGTCCTTAGCAAATGCTGGGAGAATTATATCAAAGTCAATAGCAAAGGCAGTTCTCTTCTGGTCTGTGAAGAAACCCTCTGCTGATGAAGAGGATTCATTGTCTGGTTAGAAACCAGGAACTTTCATTTGGTCTGTTTGCCCCTTGCTTTGGTTCTCTCTGACTCTTAGCGTGTTCTTTTCCAGTCTTGCTAGAGTTAGTTCAGCTGAATGAAGGTAATGAAGGCCTAGCTGTGTACTATGTATCCAGCTTCCTCTGTTCTTCAGTAGATGTAGCCCCTGTGCTTGGTTACTTCTTGAGAGTGTGTGCTACACAGATGACAGGATAAGAGAAAATAAATAGTAAATGTGCATTTGTCAACTTTTTGCAGTGTACAAAAACATCAGGGTACAGTGAAGAGCTGTACCAAGAACCCCCCCTACTTGGGGAGACTAGCATCCAGACGCATTATCTCATTTATTTCTCATCATCAGCTCTTGAGAATAGCATTTTGCTTATAACCACTTTTCAGATGAAAACATCAAGGTTGAGTGAGGTTGAAAAGTTGGTTGACAAAGTAGAGCTCAGCACCAAAGTTATATGGAAATATTATTTGCTTGCTCTGAAGTCCTAGCCCTAGTCAAAGTCTTAGTCATTTGTCTTAGTTCCTTTCTCAACAGATGTTAAAATGCAAATACATAAAAATATGTTTATAATATATAAATACATCCATACTTTAATAATACTATATGTATATATCTATATGATGACCTCTGTTCTTGCTTACATAATTTAAAGAATTGAATAACATATTAGTCAACACATCACATACTAGTTTCTTCATATACATGTCTTAATGAATATAATATAACATATTATATGTTTGCAAACTAATCATCATAAGAAGCCTCACACATAGTTAAAACATTTTTTCTCGTGATGAGAGTTCTAAAGAAAGATTTTTGTATCATTTTTCAAATATGCAACAGTGTATAAAACGACTATAGTCACTTTACTACTATATGTTATAAACTCATAAGTTAAAGATTTTTCTAGTTATTATAATAATATTCATTGCTAAAAATTGGATGATGAGTATAAATGAGAATAGAAGAAATATGGGGCCTGGGAGATAGCATGGAGGCAGGGTGTTTGCCTTTCATGCAAAAGATCATCGGTTCGAATCCCGGTGCCCCATATGGTCCCCCGTGCCTGCCAGGAGCAATTTCTGAGCATGGAGCCAGGAGTAACCCCTGAGCACTGCTGGATGTGACCCAAAAACCAAAAAAAAAAAAAAAAAAAGAAGAAGAAATAGCCATTTTTCAAAGATCCTAATCATCAGTTTGCTGTTTGCTTTTGGATAAATTGATATCAGGACATTGCTAGACAGGATCACATTGTAGATTTGTTGTACTTGCTGCTTATTCCATAACACCTCTCATTGCTGTCAAAGTTTTCATTTAAGAAAAAGTGTAGCAGATTATCATGATACTTAATATGAAACAGTTGTGCATTAGGAAAAAATGACAAAAGAAACTTACTCATGGAAAACTTGGTGCTCAGAAGGGAAAGGAAAATACAGGAGTCACTGAGTTCATGAGATATTGTTTGAAACCATCGAAGCTATGCTTACTTAGATGCATCTGAGAAAAAAAGAACACCAGCATCCCCCAAATTAAACCAGATAATACGACTTTTACCTGAGGATTGCAATCCACCAGCCTCAATATATATGTATATATATATGAAACTTATTGGAAATATATTGGAAATATAGATGAGTGTGTATGTATATATATACATACACACAAATATATATATATATACATACACACTCATCTACTCATCTCCATATACTCATCATTGCTAAATATTCCTGACCTATTGACAGTGGATTACTCTTTCCTAATATGTGTTTATGCTTCTTTCTCTACAGGAGGAAATATAAGAAAACATCTCAGAGGTAAGAGCATCTTTCAAAGAAACAAAGATGATTGGTTGAATCCTTTATAAGCCAACTGTGCATGTCTGCAGACAATCATTATAATAAAATTTTTTGACTCCTTATCAAGTTGCCTTCTTTATCTTCAAATTTCTGCTGCTGTAATTAAAAAAATTATCTGTTGGCATTTTGGGAGTAATTTACTTCACAGGATGTAAATACATTCATCGGATAGTAGAAAATAGTATGGATTAAAAATCTTGGCCTGTTGAATCTTTTATGTGATTTTACTAAAACTGGACCAGGAGGGATTGAGTTGAGGATACTGAAGTTTCAATGAAGAGTACGGAGGTGTTTTTAAATACATTTCCACTACTTGAATTCACAACTTTTTATTTTTGCTCAATCCACAATGAAGTATCCTCATGCTATAGGTCCTTTTAGCGATGGCCTCTTGACTCAAATGTGAAAAGTATGTAATCAAGGTACTATATAATCTGCCATAACTCAACTGTACTGTTACATGGAAAAAGAAATTTATAAACATAAGGATCTGGCTAACTCTGGGTTATTCTTTGCAGGTATTTTCTTGTGTGAAAGGAACCTTGATATGGGGTCATTGTTTACCATCATCAATGGGGTTATTAAATGTTGTACCTACATTATCAGTATTTCCAAGTTGAAAGTGATTTATTTGTTCTTTGTGGCGTGCAGGATGTGCAGAGCCTTCCAAGTGGTGTTTAGTTGCCTCATGATCCTCACCTACTCCATCCAGTTCAGTGGTTTAATACAGGGCCTGAGGATGTAATGTGGTACTATTTGGGCCAAGCAGTGCCAGGGCCTCTGTAGTTATCGAGCAAGTCTCAAGGGCCTTCAGGACCATACCCAGAATTACTTGCAAGGCATGTGTCCTAATCTTTATACTACTTCCCCAGTGTCTGACTAAACATTTTTTTCCTTGTTTGGGAGCATATAGCTGCCGGTTTTCAGGAATTATCTCTGAGTTCATAAATTATTTCGGGAGGTGCTCAGAGAATCCCTATAAGGTACAAAGATTGAATGAAGGTGGGATGCATGCAAAGAAAGCGCCATCTTAGTTTTATTCTTTTGTAGTCACCCGACCTGTTTGTTCTTTGAATTAATGCTCTCCCAGCTCCAGAAGCAAATAAAAATTTTCTCATAAAAATACTCTTCAGGGGCTGGAGAGATAGCATGGATGTAGGGCGCTTGCCTTGCATGCAGAAGGTCAGTGGTTCATATCCCTGCATCCCATATGGTCCTCTGAGCCTACCAGGAATGATTTCTGAGTGTAGAAGAGCCAGGAGTAACCCCTGAGTGCTGCCAGTGTGAACCTCCCCCCAAAAAATACTCTTCAATAGGTATCTACTGATTTATAGAAACAACATGTATTTGTGTGTGCATACAAGTCATGAACATGGTAAGGGAACATGAATCATAAAATAGTAGGATAATGGGAGCTGAAGCAATACTACAGCAACTAGAGATTTTGCCCTGCATGTGGCTGGCTCAGATTTGATCCCTGGCATCTCATTTGGTTCTCTGAATTATATGTTCAGCTGTTACTCCGAGCACCATCATGTGTGACCCAAAGACCAAAAAGAAACAAAAATTATAGGATAATGGCATGAGCATAGGAAAGTGCATTATATGATAGCACTTACTGACTCATTTTGTATAATATTTTTGTTTTTATATTTGTTTATACACATTTGGTTACTGAATATTTATTTTTCTAGAACTATGTCCTCATAGTATTACTTTAAACTGTTTGAACTAAGTTTGCCTTTATTTTTCTAGAACTATGTCCTCATAGTATTACTTTAAACTGTTTGAACTAAGTTGTCTTGGGTTTTTGTGTGCTGTTTTGGCTACCTTTAGTTTCTCTTCTTGAGGAATTGATCCTCTTGCATATGCCTTTCTGGAACTTCTGCATCTACCATGGTGCTAGGTATATAGTAATTAGTTCCTTTGTCAGTGTTGCTTTTTGACTTACTGAATGAATACTAACTCATCTTCTTAGGTACTGAACTTTTCAAAGGATGTTTCTCGATTGCCTCTGACGGCTCCAGGAATTATATGCAGTTGATGGAATTGTATGCAACTTGGTTTGATGTTGACTGGAACATAATCCTAAGTTATTTTTCATGTAGTATTATTCCCTATTTTATATATTATGTAGCAGGGCAGGAAACTTATCCTGCCTTCTTCCAGTAATCCATAAAGCTATCAGCTTTGAGACTGGCGTACCATTGTGTTTTCAAGGCTTGGTTTCCCTCTCTTTCAAGAGTTAAGTCGGTCTATGAATCTTATGAGCAGACATGGAGATGACTCTGGGTATCCCTTTCATTTCTGATTCAGTTTATTAGGATTCTCTCTCTCTTTTTCTTTCCGATGATTGCTAGTGGTTTATCGTTATTTTTTTTTTCAAATAATCGTCTCTTGCTTTCATTGATTTTTTTTTGTATTTGTTTGGTGATTCCAGTTCATTAATCTCTGTTCTAGGTTTTATTATTTCCTTCTTCCTGCCTATTTTTAACTCCTTTGTTGGTCATTTTCCAGATTATTACGTTGTACAGTCAAATGTGTTTATGTGGGGCCCGGGAGATAGCATGGAGGTGGGGCGTTTGCCTTTCATGCAGAAGGTCATCGGTTCGAATCCCAGTGCCCCATATGGTCCCCCGTGCCTGCCAGGAGCAATTTCTGAGCATGGAGCCAGGAGTAACCCCTGAGCACTTCCGGGTGTGACCCAAAAACCACAAAAAATGTGTTTATGTGGGACCTTTTTTCCTTTCTGATGAATTCATACATAACTATGAACTTTTTCCCCAATACTGCTTTTGCTGTGTCCCACATGTTTTGGTAGGTCATGCTCTTATTTTCATTTGTTTCCAGGGATCTTTTGATTTTCTCCCTAGCCCATTAGTTGTTCAGTAATTAATTATTTAATTTCCAGATATTTGAGTTGTTAACTACTTTTCTATTTGTGATTAATTCCTGAAATAAAAAATGTAAAATATGTTTAAATTATTTCTGGTAAATGTCATTTAATTTTATGTATCTATTAATCCTTAAAGGCTAACTTTGATTTCAAAGTTATGATCCCTCTACACCTTAACAGAGGTAATATTTTTTTTACATATTTCATAAAATACAAGGCAACTCTTAGTAGGGAGAGAATAGTTTTGATGATAATGATTCTCCTGAATAACTCTTAAATGGACAGACTTAGTAAAAAAAAACTCATGCTATCAGAACTATGGTAGAAGTGTACCAATTGTCATGAGATGGTTCTCTTCGTGCACAGAAAAAATGTTATTTGAAGAGGCTTTGAATCTCTAAGATTAAGGTAAACCAACCTTTTGCCTCCTGAATAATTATTGCTTACAAGTTTCAATCTTTCTAAGAGACATGCCTTATATAAGAGGTAAAAATGGTAAATTTATGAAGAAAATTTCCCATGAAACCTTATCCATAAAATTCTCATCAGGTTGTCTTTAAAAGAGTAGCAGTTTCAAGCTATCATGGTCTGATTCAGAGATATAAATTTTGAAAAAGTCCACCAGACTGCATACAAAATAGTAACAAATACATAGAAATAATAACTTCTTTTTGGAAGGGATGGGTTTGGGTCACACTCGATGTACTTATGGATTATTTCTGGTTCTGTGCTCAGAAATCACTCCTGGCAGGCTCAGGGAATTGTATGGGATGTCAGGAATCAAACTGGGCTTCCCTCGCTGTTGCCCATGTGCAAAGCAAATGCTCTACCACTATGCTGTCTCTCTAGCCCCAATAATCAACTTCTATACTAACCCGAAGAAAGGAATTTCTGTCATAGATGATGTTCAAAACAGATAGCAGAGAAACTTCTGACAAATGATACACACATAGGACTCTAGTTGTTGAGCAGAGAGAAAGTGATACATAAATTACAGATCCACAAACCTGAGAGACCACTGCAAACACATGTCTATTTTTTACATGTCTGGACTACAGAAATAATTTGAGCAGACTAACCAGTTTGGGGTGCTAAGCCACGTAAGAGAGTGGAACTCATTTTAAGTTTATTTTGATAAACTTGTTATTGATCCTACCCTTATTAGCTCTTTCAAAAATATATGTTTAGAAACATACAGGTATAGAAATTTTTGTGTGTCTATACAATTTTATGAAACTAGGAATATTTCTTTTTTTGTTTGATTTGTCTTTTGGAACACACCTGGCAGCACTCAGTGGTTATTTCTGGCTCTGCACTCAGAAATCACTCCTGGCAGGCTTCGGGGATCATATAGGGATTTAACCACTTCTGTCCTGGGTCAGCCATGTGCAAGACAAATGCCCTACTACTGTGCTACCACTTTGGCACTGAATCTAGGTATATATTTAAAGAAGTACCAATGTCTTTCCTCTTTTTGATAATCATTGCTGGTCATATTCAAATGTGTTACACATATTTTTCAGTGTAGAACTATTGCCACACACTTACTAAATGCTTGGAATTAAAAAGATATAAAAGAAATAACCTCTTTGAAGAGGCACTCATATTTATATGTAAAACAAAAATGAGCAAAATAATTAATAAAATATGCATATTTTAAGTACTTTAATAACTGTAGTATTGAAGGTCAATGGAAACAATTGGGTATGTTAGAAGATATGTACATTACTACATTACGTTATTGTTCAGTAAACAACAAAGAACTTTCATAGAGAACTTGTATTGTTTATTATTCATGGTGCTTGAAAATATTAACATTTTAATTCCTAATAGGAGATTTAAGAATCATTTATTTTTGCTATATCTCCAGTTTTTATTTTGGGGCCTTCTAATTATCACTTGGGATCTTGGGAAAGAGCCTGTCTTTGTGAGACGTGATTAATGAGGATAGACCAATGTTTGGGCCTAGAGGTACTCAGAAGTCATCAGGCTACACCCAGAATGCTCAGGAAGCATGTGGTGCCAGGAACAGATGTATGCAAGGTTTGCGCCACTCTTCCTAATTATCGTGTGTGTGTGTGTGTGTGTGTGTGTGTGTGTGTGTGTGTGTGTGTGTGTTGCTGATTCTTTAGGTTTTCTCTGCAAGAAGTTAAATGCTGAGAAATAATTTGAAGATCATTATTAAGTCAGCCCATAAATCACCTCATAAGTGTGTGTGTGTGTAATTGATAAGATTTATGTTACACACAGAAAGAGTAGATGGTCTCTTTAACAGGAGTTCTTTTCCTGTGTATGTTTAATGACTTCTTTCACTTGGACTTTAATATGGCTCAGTAATCACATTTGATGAGCCCAATAATTGATTAAGTCCAGCAAATGACTTCCTTACGCAGATCTGCCCATATTAAGCTCTCAAAAATCAACATATTTAATGAGTCATCAGCTACCTTTGTAGGTTGTTAAATATATTGTCCTGTGTGGGTAGGAGTAGGAAGATAAGTGTTTATCTCCATTTGAGAAAGCTGCATTCTCGGTAATTGTGCTCTCATCTTAACAGTTTCATTGTCCACTGAAATAGGCTCCCATTTTATTTCTGGGACTGATATACTTATTGGGATATTTGAAGTCCTTTCAGTATCATTATCAGTAACATTCACAGAGAATGTGTAAACTGTTGTCTTTTACATTTGTAATAAAAGTTGACAGCAAGATACAATTGGGGAAAGTTAAGAAGGATGATAAAGATAAATCAAGGTATTTATAGTTAATATATAAAGACAAACAATTTATGTATTTTTAGTTAATAGTGCTTTTTTTAAAAGTGTACTTTTTTTTAAAATTGAGATACTGCGATTTGCAATTCTGTTAAAAATGGTTTTCTGTCTACATGATTCCAATACCACGTCTATCATCAGTGTACTCTCTTCTCTCTCCCCGAAGCCCTCAGTGTCTCTCCTTTCATCTCTAGCCTCCACAACCTCACTACTTTATATCAGTTCTCTTCTTTGGCCCTTTGTTGCTACCTTACTTTGTGTCTTTAATGAAAGGAATCATAAGAAAGATCAGATCTTTCTTTTTTACTAATTTCATTCAGCATGATGTGCTCTAGTTTCATGCATATTGTTGCAAATTCCATGATTTTGTTCTTTATTGAGATGCATAGTACTAGCTGTGTATATAGAGCACAATCTCATGATCAATTCCTCCATAGTTGGCCATTCAAATTGTTCTGTACTTGATAATTGTACTAAGTCCAGTGATGAACATAGGTTTGCACATACCTTTTTAAATGAATGATTTTGTGTTTTGAAAAATAAATGTATATATATTTAGAACATAAGAATTAGTAGTGACAACAGGGACAAGATGATCTGCTAAAATATATTTAAAGTTAATTTTCTGCATTTGATATTTAGGCCCAAATGATAAAATTCAAAGCAATATGGGAATGGCTATTATATACAGACATTTCAGATAAAACATGGTCAAGGGAAAGATGATAGTTCTAGGCATAAACAATAGACTTGAGAGTACTTGCCACATACTCATCCCTTAATACATTGCTGATCTCTTAGCAGGGGTGTAGATACACAGGTTGGTGCATGGAAATTTGATGCAAGAGACTACACAACAGGATAGAAGTCATACATGGGCAGATCAGGCAGTGAGGTATAGTAACTAATTAGCTTAAGCACTGAGTCTGGAATACACATTTCAGAAATGAGCGTGGCACAGAACTGTGATTTCTGAGTTGAGTCTCGTGTGAATGTAATTTTCGTTTTTTTTCTTATTCTATTTTCCCATTTTATAATGACTACTATTTTGAACTTGAGAATCTCATTGTAAGCTCTGGCTGCTTGTATGTATTCAACTTTAACCTTTTGTTCCATCACTTCACCCTTGTGAAATGGGTCTTAAATCTTTTTATAAACCTTTGTCATAATCTTAGTCTAAAATGTTCATAAAACAGAATTTGAATTATGCCCTCGATGCACTTTATCCTGTTTCTTCACCTCTTTCATTATGTATATTATATCTGATTATGTCTTACTACTATATTTCTTTCTTTTTTTTTTTTTTTTTTTT
>PVKC010027204.1:0-15841 GCA_004027635.1 Crocidura indochinensis | reverse complement strand
GAGGAGGAGGAGGAGGAGGAGGAGGAGGAGGAGGAGGAGGAGGAGGAGAAGAAGGAGGAGGAGGAGAAGAAGAAGAAGAAGAAGAAAAAACTGCAACTTTTTTTGCATCTTGCTTTTTAAAAATAATTTTTATTGTGATCAAAGAATGAATAACAAATCTTTCACAGTAATTTTTAAGGTACATAGTGACAATGAATCAGGACCATTACCACCACTAGGGTTGTCCTCCCTCTACCCCTTTTCCCAGCATGTGTCTCATATTTCCCCCTTTGTCCCCTTGAGTGCTAGTGTAACTATTGCCCTCTGTGTATAGCTTGTTGTAGATAGGGTATAAATTCTGTTGTTAACTTTAGGTTTGATGTTTAACTCTGATCATTTTTTAATTCCTCTCAATGTTCATACAGCTGTGTAGAGTATGTGATATTTATTTTATTTATGGTATTTATTTTGTATAAATAAATAAATAAAGTTTGAAGGGGAGGCCAAAGGAGATAGTTGGACAGTGACAGTTGGAAAGTGACAGTTGGAAAGTGACAGTTGGAGAGAAAGTATAAAAGCGGGAAAGAGACAGCCAGGAAGAGCGGACCGGGAAAAGAAGAAGAGGGAAGAAGAAAAGGGGGAGGAAGGAAAAGGGAGGTTTGGGAGGAAGAAAAAGGAAGGACTGGGAGAAAGAGAGGGAAGAAGGGATTTTCCGGAAAAGAGATTAGGAGAGTCAGGAAGACGTATAGAGAAGAAGAAGAGCTGAGACAGAGAGAGAGAGATTAAGGGAGAAGAAGAGAGAGTGTGCAGAGACAGGGACAGAAGTCAAAAGATTAAAAGAGAAGAGCAGAGACAGGGAAAGAAGAGAAGACAGAGACAGGGAGACAGAAAAAGAGACAGAGACAGACAGGGAGGAGAGGAGAGAAAGATCCAACCAGGGAGAATTAGACTCTTTTGGCCAAACCTGTTGTCCCCCCAAACCTCTGTGTGTGAGTCATTTCTTGCGACGGTTTTTGCTAAGGCTTCCCCCACAGCTCATGGCTGGATACATCAGCCGTGGGTTTAGCAACTTTGTTTCCCAACGCGGGTTTAGATACTTTTTTTTACTACACAGCTGTTTGGTCCTGGTACCATTCATTTTTATTTTCCTCCTCAATTCATGAGGCAGAAAAAGATGATTAAAGTTATATGATTCTGCTGGAAGAAGACAAAGAAATTAAAGAAGATAAACATAACAACAACAAAGAAAAGAAAACCCAACAGTTTTAAAAAAAAGATAGCAACTATCAAAAAAAAAGCATCCAGCAGCAAAAGAAAATCACCAAATAATAACCACAAGAATGAAAAAGAAAGAAAAGAAAGAAAAAAAATGAAGAAAAAAGAGAAAAAGTAAAAATGAAAAAGAAGAAAAAATAAAATAAGGAGTGCTGCTGTGGCAAGGTTTTGTGTCCCGTTTTTGTTTTACATAGGCATGAAATAAAATCAAAATAAAATAAAATCAGTCCTCTCTAGCTAAAGGTCTTGGTATTTGCAGAGGTCATAGGACAAGGTCTAGGATAGAGTCTTTACAGTTCTAGAAGTTCTGTTCCATCATTGTTGCAATTAATAGTTCTAGAAGTTCTGTTCTAGAAGTTCTGCAATCTAAAGTTCTAGAAGTTCTGCTCCATCATTGTTGTTGCAATTTATGTAATAAATGGTATTGGTTTTTGTTCAGACCGATGCCTAGAATAGTCTCCATTATGGTTCCAAAAGTTCTGCTCAGTCTCCGTTGTCAAAGTAGAAACTCTGTAATTAGAGATCTTCATTTTTGTACAAGTCCTAGGCTACAGCCTAGGGTACGGTTTTTCTTATTGGCCCTAGGATAAGTTCTGCCCAGTCATGGTTGTCAAAGTTAGTCTTCTGTAGTTAGTGCTCTTGGTATTTGCACAGATCAAAGGACAACATGTCTTCTGATTTCCTCTTAGCATTAGGTGATGTGATAGGACAACCTGCTCTTAGATCAAATTGTCGTTTCGTCGTTGTCAGGATGTCATGTCAGAACTGACACAAATTGGTGCAAGAGTGGTGTTATAAATTACCCAGGAGAGTTTGGTTCCTGGTGGTGTTGCAGGAAGCTATCAGTTCTACGTCTGGAATCTGGGGTTCGGGGTTGAACTAACACTGTCTAATCTCACGGAGACTGAGTTGTATCCACATGACACATGTTCAGGATGGGAGGCACCCCTGTGTTATAAAAAGTATGAGTCTTATCCCTGAAGATAAGATCTTGTTTCTGTGCATAAGGTTTCCCCTTTTTTTACAGTACCTATACAAAAGTGTATGGTGTCATATTGCTGGTGCTATTGTGGGCAAGAATGACAAGGCTACACAGTCTCTATGCTCTGGTTTTGACCTTAGCTTTTATCCCAGGCAAGACTTTTTCTTCTCGGTTTTCATACCAAGCAGAACCAAAACCAGTTAGGATAAAGAAAATATGTGCATGTATGTATGTACATATATAAAATATAATAAATGAATAAACTGAATTAAAAAGTAATTAAAGAAAAAAGTGATGTAGGAGGCTACCTTTATATTTGGTAATAAACACCCTATAATGCATTATTATAAAGATATTAAATATACAAAGGCAATATAGGCCTCTCAATTAAATCTTTTGAGAAAATCTTGTGGGGGATGATATTCTATGGTCTTGAGTTTGAGACATGAATTGCAGCATAACGGGATCAGGTAGTGTCCTGAACTGGAGGTCTTTCTGAAACTGAATCCAGTACAAGAATGTTGCAACTTTTTAACAGACAGACTAAATAAATTAAGACAAAGTGGGTAAATATGGTGAATTATAGATTTTATTCTTCATCTTTATATTATTCTATAATAATTTTGGCCAAAATGTTTAAGTGAAGGTAAATAATTTCAAAAGCCTAGTCAATTTAAATATAAGGTACATAGTCGAGACAGGAGTATGGATATAAAGCAAAAAAGTACCGTTAATAGTAGGGAAATACAGAAATCAGAAAATATAGGTTCTGATGTAAGGATATTAACTGATTCTACTCTAAAACAACAAAGTAAATGGAAATGTGTGATAGAAAATACACTGAAGCAATAGACTCTGAGCTCATTAAAACTTAAATTAGGGCAGCCCCCACCATTTCAGCTTATCCACCAGCTCTACAGACCCACACAATTCCTAAAGGAGAAGCAAACAAAGCTGTAAAATTTATGAATAAACCTATGTTGCAAATGAAAATCTGGTTTGCTCTCAGGAAGTGGAAGGCCCAGCCCTACCAAAGCCTTTGCAGAAATACCACAACCCAAAGTTGTTGCTGCTTTAATAGCTCAACTTTACTAATTTATCACTAATCTCTGCAGAGATACCTAACCTACAAAATCGCCAGGTTTGGGGCTGAAAATGTTTGGATCTTTTCAAAGTGTCAGCAAACAGCTTCTCCCAACCCCCCCTTATTTCTGGATACCTTGACAGCTAAAGTCACATCCCATATTCAACACTATGTAAAAGCATCAGCCCATTTCCACAGGTCTTGGAATTGCTGAAGCAAGCAGCCTTATAGGATCCTGTGTAATACTCCTAAATTATTTCACTAATTATACACAAGTAGTAACATATCACATTAGATGTGAAAATAACATAGAAATCACCAAAGCTCAACAAACAACACAGATTGCACAACTAGCAATAATTTAGTAAGCTTTCAGAAAATTATGTAATGACCTTACTGTGAGCTATAAAATTTCTCACAAAGTTTCTTTTACTGAATTTAAAAAAAAATAATCCCATTGCCATTTAGTTGTAACAAGCAATAAGTAGTAAATTATTTTGTGCCTGTCAAAACATGGTGGTAGCTGGTAAACTGGGGATAATAATGGAAAATACGTTGCTCTGGTGGTGGGATTGGTGTTGGAAGATCAAATGCCATAAATAACTGTATTATGAACAACTTTGTAAGCCATACTGTTCATATAGTTTAATAAAGAATTTAAATTAGTAAAAATGTCTCTTCCTAGCAGAAAAGCAAAATCTGTTTTTTAATGCAAAGGAATATACCCAGAATTCATTTCACCTGCAGCTTAATAGGCATTGTAAGAAAATTTCAACTTCATAATGAATCTGTATATGCTTCACTTATCTTCTCTCAACGGATAGTATTACACTAACA
This sequence comes from Crocidura indochinensis, assembly GCA_004027635.1. Taxonomy (NCBI): domain Eukaryota; kingdom Metazoa; phylum Chordata; class Mammalia; order Eulipotyphla; family Soricidae; genus Crocidura; species Crocidura indochinensis. Next base: position 11,684 of record PVKC010027204.1, on the reverse strand, counting down.
CTCGACAGATAATTTTTCAGATTTTTTTCATAAGTGTCATCATTACTTTTTCTGAACATTTCAGAGCATTCAAAGTCAAGAAAACTAGCACTAAGTTCCTTTGAAATGTGTATTACAATGATATTGCTTCTTTATCCGATTACTGCTCTGGTTTTAGATACTACACATAGACCATTTGTGCCCAAATAAGATGCAATTATAGGAGAGTTGAAATAGAGAAGGCCTTTGCCTCTTGAAGTTTTAAGAGCTTCTGTACTTTACTGCAATTTTGGAAGGAGCAGTAACTCTTTAGAGAACTCAATAGTGCCCTAAGTGACATGTTCAGACAATCAGGCAATCACTTACCATTAGATCATTCACGGGTAAAGAGAGATTCACAGGAGATAATTCTTCTCCAAAAATTGGTAGTAATAAAGAAATGATCATTCGTTTCATTAAATCCAAATCAGCTATAAACACTCAAGCCTAAGCGAAACTTTTCCAGCTGAGGCAATGCATCTTTTATTCTGTTTCCCAAGAGTAAAAGACAATGGCATTTTCCTGTGTATTCTGAAAATAACATTTCATTTGTTCCATTGTATTCACAAACTAGACTATTATATTTAGAATCAGTAACTGTGAAAATGCAAATTCTTATTTCTGGGAAAAAACAACAACAGTTATATTCTTATAACTATCTAGTACCCATGGAGAGGGCTTTAAATTAGACAAGAGAGAGAGCAAAACATCCATAAGAAACTGGTATCTTGATAAATCTTAGGAAATGTTGCCCTTGTCTCACATTGAGGCAGTATATTTGCAATTTTATGAATACTTGATAGATAGATCTTAAATGCATATACTAAGAAGCAAAATATGTTAACTTATTTCATTATTCTTATATACATATATTCTTTTGCACATGAATTTTAAAATTAAATCAAATTACACATCCTTAGGATCAAGTGAGAACTTTTTCAGTGCTGTGAAAAACATAGCAATCATTGAAGACCTAGTTATCACAATGTAGTAACTTGCACTGGGTTGTGGTAAATGCTTTTGATTTAATAATGATTGACACACAGTTAACTATTCTGGCATGTAAATTTTAAGTGCAGACTCTAAGGATTTGGCATCTTTAAGACCTAAACACTCTCTTCATATTGTGAGAACTGATTATATCCTGAAACACTAATGCTTGCTAAGCACTAAAATGGTTACAGGTTGAAACATATACTGGATTTCTGGCTTATTTTTAGGTGGAAAATAATTTCATAGGGTTTGAAATCAGTTAAAGATGGTGACATGAATACCTTTTATCCTCTGCTATTCAAAACTATAAGTCAAGTCAAAAATCAGAAACCACTTTATTGATTTCCTGCAAAAGCTAATGGCCTCAGCAGACAAACTCCTAGAAGTCTATCACATTAGCACTTTCTTTTTGTGAGATGGACTTGCGCAAGTGTCTGAGAGTGGTTAGCAAGTGTAGCAACCAAGCAACACAACTGAGTCAATCAATGCTCAAAGGTAACCTCAGAAAGCTAGAAGCTACTCTCATGATTGCTGTGAGAGTGCCAGAAGACTGGAAAAACACAACCCCTGGGTGGTAGAATTTTACAATTAGCTGTACTCCTGAGATGGACTTTCCATTGGAGACAGATATTCTGAGATAATGATGATGGTACACTTATTGTTGTTCAGTGCTTGCATCAGTGGGATGAACATCTTCCCTGGTGCCTTTCTTTGATCTCTGCTTTCATGGATGACTGAGCTTTTCTTTTAAATGACACAATACTTTTTCAAGTTCTCTAACACAGCTCATTTAAAGTGCAGCTCAAGCTTCTGATTTTGTAGAGTCTCTCTCCAATAGATGAGTCTCCATCAACTTGCATATTTAATATATAAATTACGTAGCATACACATTATATTTTAGTGTAAAGTTTACAAATCAAAATAATTCCGATTTCTTATTTTTAAATATTTAGGGAACAAAAATATAGTCTTTATTGCTATGAAGTCTATTTATCCTTTGTCTAGTAATTTCATTATTTGATTTCTGTAATTTATTTAAAATTTTGCATCTTGGGTGCAATAGTGTTTTGAATCAAAACCAACTGCTCTTTTATTTAATCATTAGTTTTTGGTACTATATTAAACCAAGTTTTTACTGTATTCTTTTGAGTTATAATATTTTCCAGTGTATAAGATGACTATTTAACCCACGAAAAACTTCTTAAGAGTCAGGGGTTGTCTTACATGTCTGTATACGGCATGCTGAAACTTACTCCAGCTTCAGGGACAAGTGGTTCGCCCCTCTTTTACCTCGCATCCCATGCAGCTGCCAGGCATCGTTGCTCAGTCCTCTGCTTGTCCTGATTAATCTTTCAGGGTAGGCTGGTATGTGACTTTCGGTGCTCAAAACTATATTAACAGGAAAAGTAGAAGGTCGTCTTATATATGCCCAGTCGTCTTCTATGCCAGAAAACACTGGACTTTTTAATTTATTTACATAGTTCACTTTTCTATTTGATAAAGATTGAGCATTTTAAACAGAAGGAAAACCCAATCTTCCTTTAGAGAATTGATGGAATTTATTTGGCTCTCATAGGAAAATCTATGTAGTTATTCACTCATGTGCATTTTTTCTTTATTTCTTATGAGTTCCTGAGCTAAGAGGAATTAAATGTATTCAATTTCAATACATTTTATCATTAAACAGGTCATCATTGTATCACTGACAATATATTCTTTTTAACTTCTTTGACTTGATCTAATATACAGAAAAAATACTTTTATAAAATAATTTCTGTTTTTAGTACCAAAAAGATAGCTCCATAAAGCACAAATGCATGCATAAAAAGATCAGAGTTTAATTCCCACAATGCATGGTTCCTGAATAATCAGGACTAAGCTTTGAGCATCAATGATTACAGCCTCTATACAAGCAAACAACAACAAAACCATCTGCTGCTGGAGTTCTCATTCCAGAAAAATTCTTTATTTATTTATAAAAAATTATTTATTATATGAACAATTTTTCTTTTTCTGTTTTTTCTGCATTTCATTTATTTTTTCAAAATTTAAAATTTGTATAGAGTCCACATCCAATGGGATTCCTGTGTTTCAGAACTGCTTCTGTTGTTTGAGGTAGAAATCAAGAGCACCAGGCAACATATTCCCCTGTGCCATACCCAGTGTTGGTAGGAGATTCATAGTGACAAAAATTAAGTTCAAGGCCTCCCATACTAGTTGTGTCATATTCCTCACCCCTGCCTTATCTCCCCAACATCTGAATACTTGAATCACTATACCAGACTTCAACTCAAATGCTATGCTATTAATTTAGGAAACTTAATTCGGGGCCGGGCGGTGGCACTGAAGGTAAGGTGCTTGCCTTACCGCGCTAGCCTTGGACAGACCGCGGTGGTTCGATCCCCTGTGCCCCATATGGTCCCCCAGGCCAGCCAGGGGCAACTTCTGAGCGCATAGCCAGGAGTAACCTCTGAGCGTCACTGGGTGTGGCCCAAAAACAAAAAAAAAAAAAAAAGGAAACTTAATTCATTCTTGTGAATTAACATACTATTTATATGCACACACTTGTTATCTAGCTCTGCTTTTCCCCCAACACTTCAGGCAGTGTGATCTAATGCAGAATGTTTATCTCTCATCTTCTACTTAAATACACTCTTAAACTTGTTTCCACAGTTCTAAGTTATTCCCCCACCCCATACGTTTAATACTCTGCTTTGTTCTGTCCTCTGCATTTTCACTGAAAGGAAATACTGCTCATGAAATTAATCAAATTAGATAGCTAGAAACTTCCAGAAATACCATTATATTCACTTAATATTGTTCATCTATGTATCTGTTTAGTTTATACATTTAAAGTATTTCTAGAATAATACCATTGTCTTATATTTGCATGACTACAAGCTAACTTTACTTCATTCATACTATTGCCAACTAAGTCAAGGAGGCTATTGCTGTATCCTCTCATCTATTCTCTCATAATCCTTTCAATCCAGCTCATATTTTTAGACAGAATAGCTTCCTAAAATGTAAGTAAAGCAGCTTACTTTTTCTCTTTTTTTTCCCTTTTTATCTACTCAATTTATCACTCTTCTAGTTTTTAAATTATACTCTACCTTGGTCTAATGCATTCTAAAATTGGCAAATATTATTGATCTTCCTAATCCTGTTTCATAAGAACGTAATGATTGCATTAATCCCACCCATATTGTGCACAATAATTTCATAGTCCTCAATTTAATCACAAATAATTTTTTTTTCTTTTGGATAAATAACATTCACAGGTTCCAACAATTAGAACATAGTTATTTGGGGAGGCCTTTAGTTCAACACATACTTTTTCTCCTTGAAAAAGATATTCTGAAGCTGGAGTAATAGTGCACCTGGTAGGGTCCTTACCTTGCATATGGCTGACTCAGATTCAATCCCCAACACCCAATCTATTCCCCTATATAACATCAGGATTGATCCCTGAGTAAAGAAACAGGAATAAGCCCTGAGCACAACCAGATATGACCCCAAATCAGCCCAACCCCATAAAAAATAAATTAGGGATCTCATTCAATTGTATACTCTCTCCCATCTGCTCAACATTCATACAATCCTTCATGTACATTCTGATCACATTCCTTATCTTTTCTTTGCACTTTTCAATTATGGGTCATTCTTGGGCAAAATTTCCCACTCTAAGGAAATTTCTTGACTACCTCTTAAATAGTCACTCTGCTAAAGAGAGTGTTCAAAGAAGTCAATGCATGATACACATCTTGGAGATTTGAGTCTAATCCCAAGCAATGTATGGTTACCTTGGACCAGGTCCCTTCCCCAAAACTAGGAATAGGCCCTGAACAATGCTGAGAATGTTTAAAATAAAATAAATTATTTTTGTCTCCAAAAACATAATCTTACTATACTTTCAATATTTAATAACAATGTAAAATCCAAAGTGCTTATTTTAAAAATTTACTCTATATTATTTCTTGTTAGAAATTAAAATGTGGGCCTGTTTTACTAGATAGCATGATGACCCAACACGTGGAAAATTGCCTAGATTACTAATATATATATATATATATATATATACTTTTATATATATGTTACATATATATGTATATAAGGAAAAATAAATGAACAATAGTCCAGACACAAAAAATGATTTTTTAAAAATTCAATTTTATATGGCTGGAGTAATGTAGTATAAAGGATAAGGCACCCAACCCACCTCATTCAATCCACAGCATCCCCTATGATCTATCTATGCAGCCCTCCTGGACTGATTTTAGAATGTAGAGGCAGGAATAAGCCCTGAGTGTCAATATGGCCCCATAACCTTAATAAAAGCACTCCTGTTAGTTTTTTTAAACACTTCTGTTTTATAGTCTCTGAAAACCTTTTCTGCAATTTGTTCTGAAATATTTTTATATATTAAACCTATTTGGAAAACAAGTTGTCACCTTCATCATTCATTGTCCCCTCAATTTATTCTAAGTATTCACCCTTAGAAACTTCATTAAATAACCTTCCATTGAAACCATCCTCTGTCTATTCACCTTAATCTGTTTCTAAATTGACTGAAACAATGTCAACCAAGTGGAGTAAAGCATTGAGTATTGAAGCATAAAGGATGGTTTAGAGGCGATTGCATCAGCATGTAAACTAGCACCTCTTTTGGTACTTTGTAAATCATTATTCACTGGTCATTTACTCAGCAAATACTGATGAACTGCTTAATATATGTAGAAAATGATTAATAGCTGGATTTCCCATTAGATTCTGTTTCCCTAGAGCAAAGATATGTCTTGTTCTTGCCTGTTTACTTTTGTATTAGTTTTACAAACATAAGCAATACTGAAAGCATAGCAGTCTGAAAATTAATTTAATGAGCTGAGTATATTTGTAACGACTTACAATAAGAATTTATCAAATGGATTATAATTTGTTTGACCATGAAATCACCCCAATAAGAACCTAAAAATACTGTAACTAAATATTATTTGAGTATAAAGGATAAATCAATTATTTTACTGAAAGTAATATGCTAATAACTTCTCTAATTGACAATAATGCAAATATTAAAATAAAAACATATTTTGGTTTGATAATCTTAGTTGAAGAAATCATGAGTACTATTTTTCTTGTAGTATCGAAGAGAGAAGTAGGCTTTTGCCACTCAGAAAAGGCTGAGGTTCTTTTTCATTTCCATAAGCAAATTTTTTTGGAAAAAATACTCAAAACGACAGAAAAATGCAAAGAATGGACACACTTGTACACTACGAGTGTTAAAATATTTCAAATAAGTCAAAATGATTTTTATATTGATAAAAATATCATAAGTATCAATATTTTTGTATTGCTTTATCTCTTGAAAATGTATTTTTATATAAATATATAAATTTGGAGTAAAATATGTGCAAAAATTTCTTTGTCCAACAACAAAGAGGGAAAATGAGAATCAAGTAAAATATAGGGATTTTACAGATAGATTTTTGTTGATAGTAATTGAATTCAGGTTTTTCTGTAGAGTTAACCTGCATGAAAGTAATTAGTGCATTATTTATTTATCAAAGTAAGAAGACATCATGCACCACATTATATATTATCTATGTATATCCTAATATTTTTATTTATCTAAATACTCTCTCATTTAAATTAATGTGTTTATAAACATGCATTTCCAATGCTTTCCAATTTTATTTAATATTTAATTTTGTGATATTCAGAAGGTTTGTTTTATATAATTAAATGAATTAATCTCCATTATAATTTTAATTATTTAATATTATGGTTTTGGCATTCTTGACTTACATTTTCAACAAATAGAGATACAATTACACAACTTAAATATAGAGCATGACATACCATATTTGCCGGCATATAAGACGACTTTTGAAATGAAAAAATGTCAACCAAAAATCGGGAGTCGTCTTATGTATATCCCGAAAAACGTCTTGATATGCTGCTAAATGAAAATCATCTGGATATTGCCACTAAACGAATTTTCCAACTCGATCCTGCACCAATCACTGCAAGGTTGCTCAGACCGCCTCTCTAACTCGGCCAATCCAAGCAGGCTTTTGATGCATGCAAATTAGACAATGTTCTGTACCCGAGTCTACACTGTCAAAAACCTGCTCAAATGGGCCAGAGTCAGAGAGGAAGTCTATTCCAGTATACCCTTTGAACCTTTGCTTGTTGTGATTGGCTCACTGTGGTACATACAGTTGCAGCACAGGAACGTTCTGTCTTATACAGCGAATATAGGCCTAAACCTATGTTTTAACTGTAAAATTAGGGGTTCGTCTTATTTGACCAGTCGTCTTATACCCTGGCAAATACGATATATAAAATGTAAATTTATTAAAATAATGATGATTATTAACTGAGAAAAAGAATAAATTGCAAAGTAATATGAAGTACTGGGGGAGTCTTAAAAAGAATTACCCAGAAATAAATATGGAGAAATGAACAGAATATTAATAATAATAGTCTTCAGTAGGAAGATAAGGTTATTTTCATTTTTAACAAAGATACAATTATTTTCTTATATTTTGTCAAAACTCTTAATTTTATCATGTAAGAAATTATTATTTATTTGAACTTATAAAACATTGTATCTATATTTTGTTTAGCGACCACAAGTGGTTGTGCTTAGGACTTATGCCAGGCTCTGTGCTCAAAGTTCACTCCTGATCATGCTCATGGGACCATAATTGGTGCTCAACATCAAATCCAATTTGACTGCATGCAAGGCAAGCAGCATATCTGCTGCACTCTCTCTGCAGCCCTATTTCCTATCTCTTATTAATGGTTAATATTGTAAGAGGAATCAATATCTTATTGATAGTTCATATTGTGCATTCCCACATACATCCTAAGTTTTCTACATTTATAAAAAGCAGCTATTTTGCTTCCTTGTATGTCTTGATGTGTTTGTATATGTTGATTATAAATAATAAACAGCACATGGTGTTTAAATTTATTTATTTTATTATTTTATATAATTAAAAACTCATGGTTTACAAAGTTATTGACACTTGAGTTTTAGGTATATAGTTTTTCAACACCAATTGCACTACTAGTGTCATCTCCTGTCACCAGTATTCTCATACTTCATCATTCTATATTCCCTAATGCTACTCACTGCCTGCGACCTTGATGGGTACATTAAATTCTGTGTTTTCAGCTTAGATCTAATGTTTTCAGTGGTTTTTTTATTGGATTCTGTGCTTTGGATGTGTAGATATTGCTGCCCCACATTCACAATAGAACCTAAGCTTTAACTCCTGTTTCCCCATTACTTTTCTCTTTCATCTTCTTCCTTCTGACCTTAATATCTTTTCTTCTCTGTCTTTCTCCTTGGGGTCAAAAGTGATTCAGATATCTCCACTTATTATTACATTACAATCCCTAAACAAATTACAAAATGCATTTTGTATATTTTTGACATCTATTTGAATATATACTTCTAACTCTTCTGTTCAAATTTAAATTTGAAATAGAAGCTTTAAGTAATGTAACTGATATTAGAATAAAGATAATTTATATTTTCATTATAGTGAGAAGGCAATTTTGTTTTGTTTTGGACCATACCCAATGACGCTCATGGGCAGGGGTGGTGAACAGGATTTTTAGCCTCACTCAAAATGATAAAATGCAATATGTGGGGAGCCGAGCGGTGGCGCTGGAGGTAAGGTGCCTGCTGCCTTGCCTGCACTAGCCTAGGACGGACCACGGTTCGATCCCCCGGTTCCCATATGGTCCCCCGTGCCTGCCAGGAGCATCTTCTGAGCGCATAGCCAGGAGTAACCCCTGAGCGTCACTGGGTGTGGTCCAAAAACCAAAAAAAAAAAAGAAAATGCAATATGTGTTTAATATATTATTGTTAAAATTATATGCTTTTGTGTGTTTGTCTGTTTTGGCTGGTCACTGCATGGTGTGGCTCTCTGACTCTCACAGTTTAAAATTTTGACTCTTTGTATTGAACTTGTTCATCACCCCTGCTCATGGGTTACTCCTGACTATGTGCTCAGAATTCGTTCCTGGCTTGGGGGACCATCTGGGATGCTGGGGAATCAAACCGCAGTCAGTCCTAGGCTAGCACAGGTCTTACCGTTCTCTGCCACAGCTCCAGCAATGAGAAGGCAAATTTAAGTTTTTTGCAAAACAATTAAATTTTATTACATATCCATTTTTTATAAATATGTTGTTAGTTATATTTAGTTTAGTTATTTGCTTAAGTTACTTGGTTGTATTTCTCTGCATTCCATTGATTTTTTGAACTAATTATTAAAAATCAATTAGAAGTATTTAAGAATGTATGTTTGCATGCCCTTTTATTATACTTATGTATGCATGTTTGTGAGTAATAAATGATCCAAAATAGTTTACTTAAAAATGAACACTTATGTCAAAATTTCTCTTGGCCAGTAATACAGTAGTTACAAGTTGGGTAGTATAGGTTCAAGATTTCTTGAAGTTTCCTCAGAAAATCTGTGATAATATGACTGGGGCTTAGTTGCCACTTAGAGCAAGCCATTTAAATTGCTATTGACAATGGTCTTGAGTTCTTTGCTAAGTGAACTTCACTCTAGTCTACTCAAGTATACTCATATCAAAACAGTCATCTTTCCTAAGAGGATATTATTAATATGAAAGTGAAGATGACTTTGATGATTCATTCTAAAGTCACTCCAGTCTTAGAAGTTAATAATTAAGTTCAATTCAAGAGAAAAAAACATTAGTTTTCAACTGTTGAAAGAAGCAGTTTTGGGAAATTTACAATACATTTTAAATTATTACATTAAATGAATTTGCACCTTAAAAGTTAAATTTGAGTCACTTCATTGAACTATTTTATTTGATGTCACTTTTTTTTTGGAAGGGTTCCTTAGTAAGCAGACACAGCCAGATGTGTTCAAGTGCTACTCTTGACACTTTACTCAGAGGTGACTCATCTCAGTCATGAGAATCCCAGGTCATGCCAAGAATGAAACTTGGAGTTCTACAAAAACTATGCAGCCCACTACACTGAGCTGTATCCCAGTTTTTGGTGTAACACTTTTGTTTACTTTTGGGTCACATCTACTGATCCTTTAACTTCTGACTCCGCACTCAGAAATTACTCCTTGCAGTGCTCAGGGGAACATTTGACATGCTGGAAATCAAAATCCGGTTTTCTGCATGCAAAACAAACTCCTTTACTATCTATCCTACATAATATTTTCAATTTATTATCTATCCTACATAATATTTTAATATAACCAATTACTTCCTATTTATTTATTTTTACATGCTTATATTTTTATTTTCTGGTTTGGGTATATGTTATTTTTAGTATTATAAAATATATCCTTTATTTGGGCCATAGAGATAGCATGGAGGTAAGGTGTTTGCCTTGCACACGGAAGAATGTTGGTTCAAATCCTGGCATCCCATATGGTCCCCCAAGCCTGCCAGGAGTGATTTCTGAGTGTAGAGCCAGGAGTAACGCTGAGTGCTGCCGGGTGTGACCCAAAAACAAACAAAAAAAAAACCCAATAAAACAAAAAAAATACATCTTTTTATTATATTGAAGCACTTTAATTTTATTTACATACCTTCATTTTAATATCTACCTTTTATTCTTTCAAAGTAAACTCATTCTATATCATTTAAGGTTTTATAAATTTGCTTTCAGTTAACATTTTACATTCATAAAATTTATGCTTCATGCAATTTTTAAATTTTTGTTCTAAGTATTAACCACGGGGCCTTGGCATGCAAGATATGCATTTTTCCATTGAGAAACTTTATTGGCTCTCATGTCTAGAGTTTATATAATAGAGAGTATACCACTTAAATAATACACCATTTTTCCAGGCTTAAATTTTTCTGGAGATATAACCTTTGACTCTGGAATGTAATATTCCTTATGAGCAAATTTTTCTAAATATTTTATAGTCCATTATTAACCCATTCAGCCATAATAAATAGTCATATCTATCATTTTATTAATACCAGATTGGATTATTTTAATAGGATTTCATATTTAAAAATTATTCTGGATTTTTTTCAACCACTAGAAAAATCATATGTTCTCTCAAATACATAGTTCTATTTCTTTCTCTCTAACATTTTCTTTTTTTCTTTTTTTTTTTGATTTTTGGCCCACACCCAGTGACACTCGGGGGTTACTCCTGGCTATGCGTTCAGAAGTCGCTCCTGGCTTGGGGGACCATATGGGAAACCGGGAGATCGAACCGGTCCTTCCTAGGTGAGCTCAGGCAAGGCAGGCACCTTACCTCCAGCGCCACCGCCCGGCCCCTCTCTAACATTTTCTAAGCTGATTTATTTCAATAAAATTTGACTTAATAATATAGTATCATTTCTTTTGGCATAGGCACACTAACATAAGGAAATCTTTGGTACAGAAACAAGTTCTTATCTACTGGAAATAGTAATCCATAAATTTCATAATTCCACCTTCAACAATTGTCATGGGGACTCGACTTAGATCTCAGGTAATCAGACATCTATTATCCAATCCCAAACCCTGGATCGCAACTTTAGAACTGGCACAGTTCCCTAAAAAGAATCAAACTCCCCGGGGAAGTGCATAATACCACTCTGGCACCATCTTGCACCAGAGCAAGTTCATATGACATCCAGATGATAAAAAAAACAAACAAACAAACAAA
>PVKC010027203.1:0-15835 GCA_004027635.1 Crocidura indochinensis | reverse complement strand
GCTGTTGTTTTTGAGTCACACCCTGCAGCACTCAGGGGTTACTTCTAGCACTACGCTCAGAATCACTCCTGGCAGGCTCTGGGGACCATATGGGATCTGGGATTCGAACCATCGTCCTTCTGCATGCAAGGCAAACGCCTTACCTCCATACTATCTCTATGGTCCCAGTAAATAACTTCTGACTGGCAAGAAGTAATCTGGTCATTTTTTCTTCCATTCTGCTATCAGAGAGTCCTCAATCTTAACATAAAAAAAAGAAACGAGGGTCCAAAAAAGATAGTACAGGTTGTAGGGTACTTTCTTTGAATATATCCAGCCCAAGTTTGATCCCTGACACATGTATAGCCCTTTGAGCAGCACTACCAGGAATGAACCCTGAGTACAGAGCCAGGAATAAATCCTGTGCACTGCTGAGCGTGGCCCCAAAAATAAATAAATAATTTTGAAATAATGAACAGCAAAACTGAGAGGCCAGCGAGATAGTATAGGGGAGTTAAGCCACTTGCCTTGCATGTAACTGTCCCTCACAGTATCCTCCAAACACTACCAGGTATGGTCCCTGAAAATAGAGCCAAGTAGGCCCTCCAAATAAAAACAGAAGATAATAATAAATGTAAAAATAAAAATTAATAATAAAATAAAGATTTTAAATTTTTTTTGGTTTTTTTTGTTTGTTTGTTTTTTGTTTTTTGGGCCACACCCGGTGACACTCTGGGGTTACTCCTGGCTATTCGCTCACAAGTCGCCCCTGGCAGGCACGGGGGACCATATGGGGAACCGGGGGATCCAACCGCGATCCGTCCTAGGTTAGCACAAGGCAAGGCAGGCACCTTACCTCCAGTGCCACCGCCCGGCCCCCAAGATTTTAATTTTAATTTAAAAGTTAACTTCAGGGTGGGGTACTGAGCTATAACTGTAGTTAGGGCACTTGTCTTGCATGTGGCTGACCCAGGGTTTAATCCCTAGCATCCCATATGGTCCCTCAAGTACCACCAGGAGTAATTCCTGTGTGCAGATCCAAGAGTAACACCTGAGCATTGCTGGGTGTGGCCACAAAACAAAACAAAACAAAGAAAGTTAACTCTGGGCCTCAAGTACAATGGTTAAATCTCTTGCCTTCCAAGTGACCCTTCTTTTTTAATCATCAGAACCACATAGTCCCCCACCTAGAGCAGAGTTCTCTCAGGAGTACTCTCAGAGTACTCTCAGGAGTAATATCCAACCACAACCAGTGAGACCTAAACACCCCCAAATTAAAAATGTGTAATATTGCCTAGGGAGTACAGCAGATAAAGCACTTGCCATGTACCTTGGTTTGATTTTTGGTACTGCATATGGTCATATGGTCCCCCCAAGTACCACTGAGTATCCCCTGAGTACAAAACCAGGAGTAATGTCCTGGCTCTGTATGCAGGGTGTGACCTCCCAATAAAACCAAAATGTTATTGAATAATAAAAATTGACATTGTGTATATCTCATAGCAAAATTTTTTACATAAAGTATTCTCTTACATGTATATAGTTAAGTAACTTTTAAAAGGTATATAGGGACTGTAAAAAAAATTTTTTAAAAAAAAAGGTATATAGGGACTAGAGCAGTAGCACAATGTGTAGGGCATTTGCCTTGCAAATAGCCAACCGAGGACTGACCTGGTTCAACTTCTGGCATCCCATATGGTTCTCTGAGCCTGCCAGGAACAATTTCTGAGCACAGAGCCAGGAGTAACCCTAGTGCCACTGGGTGTGACCCCAAAAGCAAAACTAAATAAATAAGGGCTGGAGCAATAGCACAGAGGGGCAATAGCAATAGCACGTTTGCCTTGCAGGCGGCCAACCCTGGATGAACCCGGGTCAATTCCTGGCTTCCCATATGATCCCCCAAGCCTGCCAGAAGCAATTTCTGAGCACAGAGCTAGGAGTAATCACTGAGCACCACTGGGTGTGCCCCCCAAATAAATAAATAAATAAATAAATAAGTTATATGACAGGCCAAAGAGCTAGTGCAGGAAATGAGACACCTCTTTGCTATCCCTGTTCCATTCCTGTGCCACATAAAGACCCTAGGCACCACTGGGAGTATAAACCTGATCACAGGCAGGTGTGGCCCGAGAGAGAGAGAGAGAGAGAGAGAGAGAGAGAGAGAGAGAGAGAGACAGAGACAGAGACAGAGACAGAGACAGAGACAGAGAGAGACAGAGAGAGAGAGAGAGAGAGAGAGAGAGAGAGAGAGAGAAATATAAAACTGGGGAGATACCTCAGTGGATTGAAGTACCTTCTTTGCACATAAGAACCTTACCCAGGCACCACTGGGAATGATCTCTCTGAGCACCGAGCTGGGAGTTGCCCTTGAGCACTCTCAGGTGTGAACCTAGCCTACCCAGCCAGACCATTAAAAAGAGCCTACATCCTTATATGTGTACTATTTCACTTTACAAATAGAAAGAATTTATAAAATAATCAACCCTCTAGGTCCCCGGAGTGGTGGGGCAAGCGGTAAGGCATCTGCTTTGCCTGTGCTAGCCTAGAACAGACCGTGTTCGATTCCCCTGGCATTACATATGGTCCCCAAGCCAGGAGCGATTTCCAAGTACATACCCAGGAGTAACCCCTGAGCAGCATCGGGTATGACCCAAAAACCAAAAAAAAAAAAAAATCAACCCTTTAAAGAATGTTCCATGAAACCACTAGAAAATATAGCATAGAGGTAAGGTGTTTGCCTTGCATGCAAAAGGTCAGTGGTGGGAGCCGGGAGGTGGCGCAGGAGGTAAGGTGCCTGCTGCCTTGCCTAGAATGGACCATGGTTCGATCCCCCGGTTCCCATATGGTCCCCCCGTGCCTGCCAGGAGCAACTTCTGAGCGCATAGCCAGGAGTAACCCCTGAGCGTCACTGGGTGTGGCCCAAAAACCAAAAAAAAAAAAAAAAAAAAAAAAAGGTCAGTGGTTTGAATTCCAGCATCCCATATGGTCCCCCGAGCCTGTCAGGAGTGATTTCTGATCTTAGAGCCAGGAGTAACCCTTGAGTGCTGCTGAGTGTGACCCAAAAACCAAGAAAAAGAAAAGAAAAGACAACACAAATGTGTATTTTTACCTTCAGGGACTGCACTTAGGAGAAGAGTTCTGTCAAAAGACAAAAATCTTCACCCTTCAATAGCTTTCTGGGTATAGGAAAGCATTTCTCTCCCAGAACTTCACATTAGAAGTCTATCTGTATGTAGGCACTCAGCACTCTGTACTGCTTCTTATCCTCCACATAAACATCTTACTTGATTTTCTGTGTCTTTTTTGTTTATTTAACAGACCAAGAAAGAAGCACCTGAGTGGTCTAAGAAACAAAAGATGAAGACCTAGTGTCTGGGATACATTCACTCCATCATTATTGACTCCTGAAATTGTTTTCCTGATGAACACAAATTGTATCTTAATCATGTATTTGGCTTTTTTAATACTTAATTTAAAGTCTATTTTAACCATTGAATTTATAAGATTTCAATGTCATAGCTTAAATGTGATGATTGCAGGCAGTTGTACACTTGATATTTGTTTTATCTATTTTGTTACAAAATAAATGTCATATGACTATGGCTAAAATTTTTGAACTTTCTGAATTCTTCAGTGCATTTGAAAGTATGTATCTCAGGTTGGAAGGTGGAACTGAGGACTGAACTCACAATTGTATTAAAGAGTCCCTGGCCCCCAGGGCCTGAACAGTAGCACTGCAGGTAAAGTGTCTTTGTCTTACTCAGGGCCAAGTCAGATTCAATCCATGGCATCCCATCTGGTCCCCTGAGCCTTCCAGGAGTATTTTCTGAGCACAGAGCCAGGAAAAACTTCTTGGCACCACAAAGTGTGGCCCAAAAACTAAAAGAAAGAAAAAAGCTAAAAAACTAAAAATAAATAAATAAATAAAATACCCCAACCCTATGTGTCTCTGGCACTGAACAGTTCCCCAAACCTCTTCAAGTACTAAGAACTAAGACCCCAAAAGTCCTCTGAGCACTATCAACTGAAGTAACAATAAAGTATGTTGCTTAATATTTTGGTTATTAAGAGGCCAGAGGAATAGTACAGGGGGTAGGTTGATAATAGCCTTGCACATGGCTGACTCTTGTTTGATCCCTAGTCTTCTGTATTGTCCCTCGAGGCTTCTAGAAGTGATATCTGGGTAAAGAGCCATGGTAAACATGAGCACCACCAAATGTGGCCACAAAACTAATAAATGGGTTGGTATTTTTTCATACAGATTCCACTTTATTTAGTTTTTTTTTATCATTTGTGTCATAAATTTACATAGTTACATAGTAACAATAGTTTCACCATTTACGGTATTGAAATAAAAAGTTACTGTACCACAGTGCCGAGGACCCTAGACCATTGTCCCTGTCCCTAATTCACCTCTCCTTTCCTCCTACCCCAATTCCAATTCTAACTGCCAGAACACACATTTAAGTGTCATTTAAGAAGTCTAGTCAAAGATTGGAGAAATAGTACAGCAGATAGATCTCTTGCCTTGCACATGGTTGACATGAGTTTACTCCCTGGGATCCCATATAATCCCCCAAGCCTATTAGTAGTAGCTCCTGAGAGCAAAGCCAGGAATAACCCTTAAGTATCACGAAGTATGGCCCCCCAAAAATAAATAAATAAATAAATAAGTCTAGTAAAAGTCATTCAAATACCCAACAATTTGTATTTGGATGTCATGTTCACATTATCATTGGCCAGGGTCTGGAGAGCTAGTACAGTGAGTAGGGCACTTGCCTTGAGTGCAGCCAACTCAGGTTCAATTCCAGGCATCCTGTATGGTCCCATGAGCCTTCCAGAGATAATTATTGAGTTCAAAGCCAGGAGTATCTATCCTTTGAGCATTGCAAGGTGTGACCTAAAACAAACAAAAAAATTATCATTGTCTAGTCAGATCTGATAAAAAGTCTTTTCTTTTGTTGGTCGAGTAAAACTTGGTGGAAATTCCCTTGTTTGTCAAAACAGAAGTGGATCAAGTGCAGCGGCTCAAATTTCTAATTGGAGAGAGGAAAAGCAGTAGGATCTTCTTTTGCTTGCTATGAAATGTGCTCAATTTCTTATCCAAGAATCACACCATTTTAAAAGAAAAAATGGAGGTTCAGAAAGGTATTACAAAGACTCACATTGTCTTGCCATGTGGCCTACCCTGGTTTGATCCCCAGCACTCCATGTGGTCTTTGAGTCCTGCTAAGAGTAATCCTTGAGCACAGGAATAAACACATAATCCTTGAGCTAGGAATAACCCTGAAAGACTCCAGGTATGGCCCAAAAGCCTAAAATATAAATCAAAGAAGTGAGGTTGCAAGGAGGTGAAAAAAAATCTACTTTAATAAATCATATTTTCTCAGCACCTGACATAGTCTCTGAATAATTCTTTCCTTCCATTGAGGTGGGCAGGGGTTAGTTACCCTTTGTAGTAGGGGTTTTTTGTTTATTTGTTTGTTTTTGTTTGTTTTGTTTTTAGGTCACATCCGGCAGCTCTCAGGGTTACTCCTGAGCTCTACACTTCTACTTCTGGCTCTACACTCAGAAATCACTCCTGACAGGCGCTGGGAACCACATAGGATGCCGGGATTCCGACCACCATCCTTCTGCATGCAAGGCAAACGCCCTGCCTCCATGCTATCTCTTCAGCCCATGTAGTAGGATTTTTAGCAGGGGACTCCGACCTCAACTAAGTGATAATAAATCTCCCCTCTAGCAACACCCTTACCCAATCCTAGCAAACTAACTGATACACGAATCAATGATTATCCTTGTGGATGTGGGGGAAAAAAGAAAACTATCTTTTCAATGTTTTCTGGAGGGGGTTGGGTAGGGGTGGGGTGAACTAGTCCTGGCTCTGCCCAGGCATCACTCCTAGCAGTGCTTGGGGGAGTGTGTGTGTGTGTGTGTGTGTGTGTGTGTGTGTGTGTGTGTGTGTGTGTGTGTGTGTGTGTGTGTGTACACATATATACACACACATTCATTCCCCCAAGCACTGCTAGGAGTGATGATATATATAAAAAAACCTGGAGTTCATTGAATGAAAGGCATGAGCTTTACTCAATGTAAAAGTTTCTCAGGCTCAGGGCCAGAGAGATAGCACGGAAGTAATGTGTTTGCCTTTCATGCAGAAGGACGGTGGTTCAAATCCCTGCATCCTATATGGTACCCCGAGCCTGCCAGGGGCAATTTTCTGAGCATGGAGCCAGGAGTAATCCCTGAGTGCTGTTGGGTGTGACCCAAAAACCAAAAAACAAACAAAAAAGTATCTCAAGCTCTTTCACTTTTTAAATTACAAACAGTAATTTCCTTCTCTCCCTCCCTATCTCTCTTTCTTTCTCTCTCTCACTCACACATATTCAATTTATCTGTTCTTTTTCAAGATTTTGTAATTCTAGGGATGTATTTTTGCTTGGTTGGTTTTCTTGGTCCACACCCAGTTGTACTCCCTTCATACTCCTGGCTTGGTGCTCATGAGTTGCTCCTGTAATGCTTGAGGAGCTGTGGCATGCTGGGAATCAAACCTGGGCCTCCTACATGCAAAGTATGTGTCATTATTGAGCTATCTCTTCAACCCTTAATATTTTTAACATTACCCTCCCTTTTTTTTAACATTACCCTTTTTTTTTTTTTTTTTTTTTTTTGGTTTTTGGGTCACACCTGGCAGTGCTCAGGGGTTACTCCTGGCTCCATGCTCAGAAATTGCTCCTGGCAGGCACAGGGGACCATATGGGGCACCTGGGGCACCGGGATTCGAACCAATGACCTTTTGCATGAAAGGTAAACACCTTACCTCCATGCTATCTCCCGGGCCCCTACCCTTTTATTTTTTTTATGTTCTTTTATTGAAACCATTGTGATTTTCTTTCTCTTTTTTCTTTTTTGGTTTTTGGGTCACACCCGGCAGTGCTCAGGGGTTACTTTTGGTTCTAGGCTCAGAAATCGTTCCTGGCAGGCTCAGGGGACCATATGGGATGCTGGAACCACCATTCTTCTGCATGAAAGGCAAACGCCTTACCTCTATGCTATCTCTCCCGCCCCTTAATGTTACCCTTTTAAAGGATTCTAATGCTAAAGAATTTTGACTTTGGGGCCAGAATATTAGTACAGCAAATGGGTTGCCAGCCTTGCCTGTTGCCAATCTAGGTTTCATCCCCAGTACTCCATATAATTTCTCTGAGCCCATATTTGGGACCCCTGAGCTAGGACTAAGTCCTGAGCACCACCATCTATGAACCAAAACCTCGCCAAAATTAAAATAATTTTGTCTTTTTGTTTTGTTTTGTTTTGCTTTAGAATTTTGTCTTCTAACAATTCTGTTGTTGTTGGAATATATGAGGCACACCCAGTAGAACTTAGTAACTACTCCAGCATTGTATTCAGGAGATCCTGTAGTGCTAGGGATCAAACTAAGATCCAAAGCATACAAGGCAAGCACCTTATCTTCTGTATTATTTCTTCAGCCCTAAAAATCCTTTGTGTTTGTTCGAGGGCCACACCCAGACTTACTCCTGGGTCTACTTTCAGGGATCACTCCTGGCGGTGCTCAGGGGATATGAAGTGCTGGGGAACAAAGCCAGGTCAGTTACAGGCACTGCAAGAACTGCAAGAATGCTGTACTATTTCTTTTTTGTTTTGATTTGTTTTATGGGCCACACCCAGTGATGCTCAGGGGTTACTTCTGGTGATGCGCTCAGAAATCGCTCCTGGCTTGGGGGACCATATGGGATGCCAGGGGTTCAAACTGCTTTTTGTCCTAGGCTAGCGCCGGCAAGGCAGACACCTTACCACTGCATGCCACTTGCTCCTGCCCATGCTGTAATATTTCTTGGCCCCCAGCCCTAACAAGTTTTACTAAATTAATAAGATATAGAAAATTCTTCAAGACAACTAGAAACTATGTGTTCTATGAATTCATACACTTTTTTATTTAATAAACCATTTATTGGGGTTTTGGTGGGTTGTTTTGTTTAGGTTTGGTTTTTTTGTTGTTTTGGTGTCACACCTGGCAGCACTCAGAGGTTACTCCCGGCTCTGTGCTCAGAAATCTGTCCTGGCAGGCACAGGGGACCATGTCAGATGCCAAGATTCGAACCTACCATCCTTGGTCAGCTGCATGCAAGGCAAATGCCCTACCCCTATGCTATCTCTCTGGCCCCTCATTTAATAAATTTGAACATGTGACACATTCAAGGCTTTCAAATTATTATTTGTCTTCACTCTTTCCCAGGGAACCCTGAAAAATAGAACCCTATGACATATTAAATCCCAGAAGTAAGGACCTATGGGGACCGGAGTGATATGATAGTACAATGAATAAGGCACTTGCTTTGTGTGCAGTCTACCTAGGTTTGATTCCCATACTTCATATAATTCCCTAAACCCTCCAGGAGCCTGAGCGCAGCACCAAGAGTAATCCCTGAACATACTGGTGTGCCACAGAACAAACAGATGTAAAGGTCTGAGAGAGAGAGAGAGAGAGAGAGAGAGAGAGAGAGAGAGAGAGAGAGAGAGAGCCATAGGCTGAGCATACAAAAGGGCTGGATCAAAAGAAAACAAAACAAAAAAACTGCAACAAGACCTGGGGCCCAGAGATAGCTCAGTAGCACAGAACACCCCCAGCCCCATACCAGGTCAGTGGTTTAACCCTTTTCTCCTCTGCACATGCTGATTGTGAACCTGGTGACACAGCAGAAAATGCAGCCTCCAGCACACAATAATGATGGTGTACATCCCAACTCCCCCACTCAGTGCAACAACAAAGAAAGCGGAAGAAAAAAGTGAATAAGCTTTTATTCTTATCTTTCAAATAGTAATGTGTAGGAATCACTGCATCTAAAATCACCATATCGCGTCAGGGCTATGACTCAAGTGATAGTGCGTAGTACAGGGTGTGTCTTTTTCTTGTTGGCTGTTGTTATATTTGTGTTGTCAGTTGCTGGGGATTGAAATGAGGGCCTCTCATTCTGGCAGCCCTGGGTTAGATACTTGGCACCAAATGCCCTGTCCCAGGCACCATGGGTGTGATTCTAGCCTCCCTCAGGCTCCTGAGCATCACTGGGCTGTGGCTCCCATAATAATAGCAATGAAAGTGAAATCAAATGAAAGCTGTGCTTTAGGGCCAGAGAGTATTGGCTTCTCTGGCTGATATGCATATATGGCAGTCCGGACGTCTGGGTTTCATAACCAGTGCCCTAAGATCTATTGAGTATCCCTAGAACTGCCCTGCACACAGAGCAAGAGTAGGCCCTGTGTAGTGCAGAGTTGAGCACCCCACAACAACAACAAAAAATACGTTTATGTTGTGAGTTTATTCTACTAGATAACAACCATCCACCAACAAGTGTAAGGCAAGATTCCTGCGATTGGAGGTTAAAAGGGCAGATTTTCTTTCATTCTGAGTCAATATGGTTTAAAGGGGGAAGTAGGAGGGATGTGGACAGTGGTAGTGGGATTAGAGTTGGAATATTGTTCACCGGAAACTCAATTATGAATAACTATGTAAATTATAATGCCTTAATATACAAAATTTTAATGTAAAGCAATGATTTTTTTCTTTGTGTTTTTAAAGCAATATTTTAAAGGGGAAGGACTATGCCTATTCTCCTAAGCACTTCCAGGAGCTATCCCCAAGCAAAATGGGAATGCTCCAGGGTACGAAGCCCAAACAAGCAATCAAGAGGGGAAAGCAATTGATACACTTGTTTATTTTTAAATAAATACCTTTATTTAAGCATCATGATTACAAGCATGTTTGTAGTTGGGTTTTAGTTATATAAAAAAAAGAACACCCCCCTTCCCCTTGCCTGCATTCAAGATAGGCATTCTTTTTTTGTTTTTTTTTGGTTGTTTTTTTTTTGGTTTTTGGGCCACACCTGGTGATGATCAGGGGTTCAGGGGTTACTCCTGGCTATTTGCTCAGAAGTCGCTCCTGGCAGGCACCGGGGATCATATGGGGAACCGGGGGATCGAATCAGGGTCCGTCCTAGGTTAGCGCAGGCAAGGTAGGCACCTTACCTCCAGCGCCACCGCCCGGCCCCAAGATAGGCATTCTATGTCTTTCATTCACTACCATCGTCCTGATAGTTGTCAGTATAGTTATTTCTCTAACTGAACTGACCACTTTTTGTGGTAAGCTTCATATCATGGGCTGTTCCTTCCAGCCCTCATCTCTATTGTCTCTGTATAATTATAATAATGTCTTTTATTTTTCTTAAATACCATAAATGAGTGAGACTATTCTGTGTCTATCTCTCTCCTCTGACTTATTTCACTCAGCATTATAGTTTCCATGTTCATTCATGTGTAGAAAAATTCCATGACTTCATTTTTTTTTCTGACAACTGCATAGTATAACATCGTGTACATGTATCACAGTTTCTTTAGCCACTCATCTGTTGTTGGGCATCTGGGTTGTTTCCAGATTCTGGCTGTTGTAAATAGCACTACAATGAATATAGGTGTGTAGAAGGCCTTTTTGTATTGTATTTTTGGATATACTTATTTTTAAATATTGGAAGTACTGTGAGTACAGCATGACTTGAAAACCTGCAGACACAGCTCATGTGTCCATTGCCTGGGCTGCCTTTCAGGCTCCTAGTTCAGTCCTAAGCTGTACAGTCTTTGTTCTATCAGTGTAGGAAGGTGAGATCTTTATGAGTATCCTAAATTCACTGGTCTGTAGAGCATGATGGAATAAGTTTACAATGCAGCACACAGAATATGTCTTCCATAAATGGCATGAACATAAATAGTGCATTTCTTCCCTTTGCCCTGGGCTTCTGTGATACCATCTTCTCATCCTCTTCTCTTCCAGTCAATATAATGCATTAGATTGTTGAATTTCTTCCTCCATTTGAATGATTTCCCTATTTTCTACTCATTCTCTCACTCTCCGGACTGTTGCCATGCCTAGACTTCAGATACATTATGTCAATAATCCAAATTCTGTATTTCATGTTTGGGGAGTCTCAGGGGTCCCTTCCTGAGCACTCAGTCCATCTGGGTACCCTAGAATACTGTATTACTAAGGCTCTACAGTGGCAGGGATTACTCCAACTGCTTCATGATGTCTGGGATCTTTTAGGCTGCACAGGGCAATGCTTGAGAGACTATGCGGTACCATAGATTAAACTGTGAGTGTGTGTCTTTGCCCTTATATGGATGTTTATATTTTTTTTATGATTTTCAGAGTAGAGGAGGCATACTCAAGAGTGTTTACTGATAACTTCTGGATCAGTATTTATGGATTACTTCTGCCAGACTCTTGGGGGACTCATATGAATGCTAGGGATCAAACTTGGGTTGGCTGCCTGATAGGTTAAGTGGCCTACCCCACTGTACTATCATTCCAACCCCAAATATTTTGCTTTGTTTTTTTGTGTGTTTCTGTTTTGTTTTGTTTTGCGGTCATACCCAGCATCATTCAGGGGTTACTCCAGGCTCTGTGTTGAGAAATCACTCCTGTCAGGCTCTGGGGACCATATGGGATGCCGGGGATTGAACCTGGGTGCATCTGGGATTGTGTGCAAGGCATGCAAGGCTGTGTAAAGCCATACCACTGTGCTATTCCTCTGACCCTTGTACTATATGTGGTGCTGGTGGTCGGCCAGTGTTGGCTGTGTCTGAGGTAATTGCCTTAAACCCTGTACTAGCTCTCCAGATTCTGAATTTTTTTAATGTTTCATGTATGCCATTTGTACCTTTGTAGATATATTTAAAAAAGAAGAAGATGAGTTAGGAAATCCCCATGTAGTAATCTCTGATGAAACACATGATTTGGGCAGCAATCACTAATGAATGCCAAGCAATTATATGCAAGGATAATTGGGAACTTTATATCAGGCCTCAAGATCACTAAAAGTGGGACAACCAGAAATTATGTGCCTCTTGATGTGATGTAATATGAAATATAAAAAACAACACCTATGCAGTATCCTTCCCAGAAAATAAAACAACAACTAAACTGAATACAATCAAATTTTCAGATCTAACTTCCAGTCTATAAGCAAAACAAGAAATAGGTTCAACTGAATCATGCCAGAAGGAAAGAATTAATTAAATCTAGATGCATCATTTTGTGGGCATTGGGAATGTCCACTCTTCTTAGGTCTGCTATATTTTTAGATCTTTTTTATTTATGAAGAGGGTTTTTTTGTTTTGTTTTGTTATGTTTATTGTGTGTTTTTTGGTTTGTTTGTTTTTTGTTTTTGTTTTGTTTTGGTTTGGTTTTTGGGTCACACCCGACAGCACTGAGGGGTTACTCCTGGCTCTATGCTCAGAAATCGCTCCTTGCAGGCTCAGGGGACCATATGGGATGCTGGGATTCGAACCACCGTCCTTCTACATGCAAGGCAAACACCCTACCTCCATGCCATCTTTCCAGCCTATGTTGTTGTTTTTTTTTTTTTTATAAGTTTGCTTCTGTGATGCTGGAGTTCAAGTGCTGGGCTTCTCACATGCATAGTACATGCTCTACCATTGAACTACCTCCTTAGCCCCAGGTTTTAAGTAGAATGTAAAAAATCATGATTTCCTGTACTGCCAATGCTGTGTAAATAATCAATATTTTTTGGTTGTTCCCACAATGAAACCCAGGTGTTTTACTTCGAAGTAACATGTATACGCCTTAAGTAAAATTCTTCAAAGAATTCAATTTCTTGGATTTTATACATCATATTTTTTTCCTTTGGGGGGGAGTGTTGGGCCACACCTGGTGATACTCAGGGGTTATTCCTGGCTCTGTGCTCAGAAATCGCCCCTGGCAGGCATAGGGGACCATATGGGATGTCGGGATTCGAACCACCATCTTTCTGCATGAAAGGCAAACGCCCTACCTCCATACTATCTCTCTGTCCCCTTCTGTGAATTTCTATCTTGAGTTAGCTCAAGCCCTCTTGTCCTCTTTCCCAGTTGAGTCAATAGCCCTAACCCCATCTTCCTCCTCCCTGCTCTTTCAAACCCATTCACGACTTTGAATAATGGTCTTTTTCCGTTTTTACAACAATACACTCTTTAAAATTTAACCTACGATCTATATGAGGAATTAATAGCACACTAAGTTAGAAAATAGATGACAAAAAAAAAGAAAATAGAAGACAATAAAATAATTTAGATATAAACTAAAAGCACATACATTTTTTATGAAACATGTTTTGCTTCAATAAATTGAATCCAAAAGTTTTGGTTTTGGTTGCAAGGCAAGTGTCTAACCTGTTATACTATCTCTCCAGCCCCTTAATTAAAAAGTCAAAATGACCAGGTAGAGGAGCCTTTCTTTTTTACTATACCAGGTAAATTATATGTTTCTGTCATTGGAGACAGAGAAAATGGTTGTTTGTTTGTTTTTCATTTAAAGTAACCATGGCAATTTTAATAGTAAAATTCAGTGTTGCTGGCAGATTTTTCAAGTCATTATCTTTAAATGAAGGAAAATAGTTTTTTATTGGAATAATTTATAGAGCTATGAGGGGAGAGACAGACAGATACATGTTCAAGAGAAAGCCTGCATTTCTCCAGAGTGGAAACAGGCCAAAATTTTAAACTATTAACTCTATTAGCCCTAATTTTAAAAATTGTATTTTCCCCTGAGCATAGAGCCAAGAATGGCCCATGTGCATTGGATGTTCTCCCAATGCAAAAAAAAAAAAAAAAAAAAAAAAGAGAGAGAGAGAGAGAGAGAGAGAGACATGAAATAAACGTTTTGTTATAGCTGCAAAACTATTTTTCACTGCTGCTACTTTCAGTGACTAGACATTTATAATTAACTTAACTTAAAATTGTTGACAGCAGGCTGGAAAGATACCGCAAAGGACCAAGCGCATGATTTGCTTCGGATAATCCAAGCATGAGCCCAATTCATGAGAAGAGATATTTGCAGATTGGTTTTTATTATTTTAGAGAAATGTGTTGAATTTGCTTTCGATTAATTCATCACTGTTTCTTTTCAAGTTAAGCAGGGTGAGAGAATGTGAGGACTTCTTTGTGAAATGCTTTGTTATTAGTTTTTTTGTTTGTTTGTTTTGTTTTGTTTTGTTTTTGGGTCATACCGGGCAGTGCTCAGGGGTTACTCCTGGCTCCATGCTCAGAAATTGCTCCTGGCAGGCACGGGGGACCATATGGGGCACCGGGATTCGAACCGATGACCTTTTGCATGAAAGGCAAACGCCCTACCTCCATGCTATCTCCCGGGCCCCTGTTATTAGTTTAATATCAGTACCACAACTTTAGTTGATCGCCCGGCAATGAGTGTGTTCACTCTTAAAACCTCTGCATCAGTTTGCAGTGAAAAAGTGACATCTGCCCTCTTAATTTCAGTGCTCATTATAGTATATGGTGTGTTGGAGTTGACCAATAAGTTCTCAGTAAAAAGGACAGAATTTTTCATGGTGAGATGGAATAAATATTCCCACTTGAAGAATATCAAACCAGAAATTTGGGAGCTAAGACTCCAGCAGGCTGCTGCCTCCTTCCCCCTTTCTTTTTCCCTCCCTTCATTTTTTCCTCTTTTCCTCACTCCTTCCCGCCCTTCCTTTTTTCCTTCCTCCCTTCCTCCTTTCCCTTCCTCCCTTCATTTTATCTCATTTCCTTCTTCCTCCCTTTTCTTTCCTCCATTCCTTCTACCTTTCTCCCACCTTTCCTTCTTTTCTTATTCCCGCCCTCCCTCCCTGCCTGTCTGCCTGATTTATTCCTTCTTTCCCTCCTCCCCTTTGTCCCTCCATCCTTATTTTCTTCTCTTCCCTTCTTTTTTCCTTCTTTCTCTCCCTTTCTGCATTCCTTCCTTCTCCTTTCCCCTCCCTTTTTTCTTTTACTTCTTTCCCTCCCTTTCTTCCTCTCTTTCTTTTTGCATTCCTTCCTTCTCCTTTATTCTCCTTTCTCCTTTCCCTTCCTCACTCCCTCCTTCCCTTTCATTCTCTTCCTCTCTTCTTTGCTTTTTTTTTGGGGGGGGGTGTTTGGTTTTTTTGGGTGGTCACACCCAGCAGTGCTCAGAGGTTTCTCCTGGCTCTACACTCAGAAATTACTCCTGGAAATCTCAGGGGACCAGATGGGATGCCAGGATTCGAACCACCATCCTTCTGCATGCAAGGCAAACGCCTTACCTCCATGCTATCTCTCCGGCCCCCTTCCTTCGTTATTTTTTCTTCCTTCCTCCCTCCCTTTCCCTCCTTTCCTTGTTTCCTTTCTTTCCTGCCAAATAGTGTTTGGACAGCACCCCCTTAGACTCTCAGTCAACAGAGCCTACAGTGCAAACATTGCTCTGAGCATATGGAGCTGCTTGGATCTTTGCAGTGAGCAATGATCAGGGGCCATGAGTTGCAGGAATGGCTCGGGTCACCATACAGTTACCCTATCTTTACTCGCTGCCCCTCCTAGTTCTTTGTTGCCTCTGGCTCTTTACCACAGGCTACGTGCTTCATGCTGAGCCAGACTGCCACTGTATACACACTTTGGGCAGAACTCCTATCAGGGCAGAAAAGTATTCAAAAGAAACTGAGCACCACAAAGTAGGTCATAGGGCTGAGTATAGACTTTGCATGCCATGACTTGGGTCCCAGTCCCAGCACTCCCAGTTCTTAGAACACCACAGGGAGTAGCCCCTGAGCGTTTGTCCCATTGGGTGGTCCAAACCATCCCCCTTACTCCCAAAAAATTAAGCTTTAAAAGCCACAATCTTATTCAGACTCTTTTCATAGGTTTCACATTGACAGTCCCGCCCTTGCCATTACCAGCTCTGTCTTTACCTATGCTAATTTTTTCTAAGTGGCTATTTTCTAGTCCCAGCCTGCAAACCTGGAGCATAGCCTTCAAAATGAGTGTACTACTGTGCCCC
>PVKC010027202.1:0-15856 GCA_004027635.1 Crocidura indochinensis | reverse complement strand
TCTTTCTTTCTTTCTTTCTTTCTTTCTTTCTTTCTTTCTTTCTTTTTCTTTTCTCCATACCTGGCCAGGCTCAGGATTTACTCCTGGCTCTGAGCTAAGGTATCACTCCTGGTGGGACCTGAGAGACTATATGTGGTACCTAGGATAAAAATCTGGGTCAGCTTGTAAAAGAAGTACCTTATCCACTGGCTAGTGACTACCTCTCCAGCCCCATCTGGAGCATTTCTCATGGAAGGTAGAAACTTAGGGCCAGAGGTTGCAGCATAACTGGGGAGCTAGTTCAGGTGGTAGAGTAGAAATTTAGCAGGTGCATGGCCTGAGTTTGATCTTGGCACCCCGACATCTGTCCCCCACTAGCACTGCCAGTGTAGCTCTGTGACCACTGAGTACTACTGGACCTAAACACTGAACAAACCATCAGACTACACCCCTAGACTGAACACTCCTAGAAATGTCTCCACTGCAGAGCCGTGGGTGCCAACACTAAAAAATTACTCAGTGGATTAGGAGAATGGCTAGAGCATACGCTTTGCATGCAGGAGCTCGGAGTTCTATCCCCAACACTGCAGGGTCTCCTGAGTACTGCTATGAGTGACCCCAGATCACCAAGCTGTAAGTAACTACCCCTCCCCAGCACCACATAAACAAGGTCAACATGTGTCCCCATAACACAACAAAAAACTAAACAATATAAGCAGAATTTAATTAAACTACTTAGTTTCCATGACTAATGTATTAATTCAAAGGAATCCCTGACATCTTGGGGTTTTAGAAGTTCTAGAAGTGGGGGCTGGAGCAGTAGCGCAGCAGTAGGGTGTTTGCTTTGCATGCAGCTGACCCAAGACAGTTTGATCCCCTGGTGTCCTATATGGTCCCCAAGCCAGGAGCGCATGGCCAGGAGTAGCCCCTGAGCATCACCAGGTGTGACCCAAAATCCAAAAAATAATTTAAAAAATCTAGAATTTGTCTAAGGATCTTGCCCAGGAAAACAGCCTTCACTGGATATGGCCTTTGATTTATGGAATTAGTATGGAGTTTGTGGAGATGAGGACTGTATCAGCTAGCCTCTTGCTGATTCCTGCTCATCCTATTTTATTCCTTATTCTACTCTTTGTACTGTAAAAAAATCAAAATACCTTTCTCTAGGAAGTTTGTGACAACACATGAGTGACTGACCATGGCAAGACTATGTCAGAAAAATCCCTCCTGAGAATCCTCTATGAGACTGGAGAAAGCTCAACTGCTGAATGTATATAAAGAGTGCTTTAATGCAGGAATCCTGAGGTCAATCCCCAGCACTACATGATCTTCCAGCTCTGCTAGGAGCAGCATCTGAGCACAAAGCCAAAAGAGATCCCCATATTGAAGGTAATGATAGAAAACAAAAAATAAAACAAAATAATCTTCTATGGTTACCCATTTCTCAGTTTTCCCATGAGTAGAATGGAGAAGTTTTATGAGATGATCTCTAAGGCTCAATAGCATTAAACTATTGGAAACAGCTCAATTCTCACAAATGCCAAACCTGGGATACAGTTCATTGATTTTTACATCTGGCCAGTCACAAAGGATCGGGTTAACTCTATTTCAGGTGTAAGGGGCTTGTTGTCTCAGTTTGATGGACCATTTGACTGCTTGGGGGCAGAGACAAGGACTTTGATGACTGAACATTAATCATCAGCCCTTTCTTCTTCCAATATCCCCCAACTTCAGTGAAACAGAATCACAGAAATTACGCCAAACTATCATTTTGCTGGTACAAGTTCAGTGCCCAGTACTTTGCACTGTCTTCTGTGGTTACCACTCACCACATATGACCATTTAAATGGAAATTCATCATTACCACAAATATGAAGTATCCAGTTTCTTAATGCCATTGGTCATGTTTTTGGTCCTCACTAGTCTTAAGTGGCCAGTGACTCCTGTTTTATATGACAGAGAGGGAGAATGTTTCCTAATTCAGGAGAGTTATTGGCCAGTTTGGGTCTAGAGGTTTTGGTTCTGGAGGCAAGGTATGCATCCCAGTTTCTCCAGAACTGATTTGCTGACATGGCCTCAGAGTAAATCCAGACTTCATTTTTGCTTCCATGGAACCCAGAGTGCTTGCTGCCCTTTGTGGATGTGTGCCTGGGAGTTGATCCACACAGCCTTTTGGTACTCAGTTTTCTTAGCCATAAGATAAGGACAAAGATACAGACTGAATTATTGGATTATTTCTAACCTCAAACACAATCATTTTCTATGTTGCACTTCTCAGGATTGCTGACAGAATGCAGGAGCGAGCTTCTGGAGCCTGACTGGGCACAGAAAGACACCAGCTTGTTCCCAAAGGGACTGAGGAAAAACATTTCAATGTCACTTCAGAAACAAAAGAATTCTACCTGAAAGTCCCCACATTAGGTTCTAGGTGCTTCTTATTTCCTCTATGCTATGCTCTGCCAGGCTCTCCTTCCTGAACTCTGACTTGCCAGGGACTTGCCTCCTTTGCCCAAGCACTAGGTTCCATGGTGCAGGCAGGGCTTCCATAGAACACTTATTCCTCCTCCAATCTGTCACTAATGATACTGGCCCCTGCCTCACCCTCCTGGTTGTACACATGACTTCCTGCCTTCCTTGTCCTTTCTTTATCCAGATGACTGCTGCAGAAATTTTAGAATGAGGTCATACCAAGCCATTCTGTGATAAGAGCACTTCATTGGCTAGCCCATTCATCTACTTATTGCAATTCTCTTTATAATATTGTGCAACTGTTGCTTTTACCCAATTCCAGAACATTTCCAGCACCCTGAAAGGACACCTCATACTCTTTAAGAAATTATTCCATGGGGCTGGAGCAATAATGCAGCAGGTAGAGTGTTTGTGTTGCATGAGGCCGACCCGAATTCATTCCCAGGCATCCCATATGGTCCCCTAAACATTGCCAGGAATAATCTCTGAGTGCAAGCCAGGAGTAACTCCTGAGCACCGCCAGGTGTAGCTCATAAACAAAAACAAGCAATTGCTCCTCATGGAGCCAGAGAGATGGTACAACAGGTAAAGTGCTTGCCTTGATTATTGTTGACCAAGGTTTGATCTCTGGTACTCCATATGAACTTCAAGCCCTGCCAGGAGTGATCCCTGAGTACAGAGCCAGAAATAAGTCCTGAGCCCCACTGAGTGTAGCCCCAAAACAAAAATAAAATAAAACAATAAAAAAAAGTCACTCTTCATTCCTCCTGTCCCCCACTCCCTGCCACTCCCTAGCCCTAATCTGTTTTCTAACTTTGCTCTAGGCCCTTGAGAACAGTCTCCATCATCCTATATATATGAGTTACCATATCCATAAAACTTAGGCCCCCTTTTTCCTGTTTCCTAAACCCCTAAAACTCTATCTTGTCCTGGGACCTGAGCTGTCCTCCCATCAAAATGGTTTCTTCACACACTGCTTCAGGCTTCCAAACCTATTTCATTTCTCTTCTTCACTGTCTATACTAATCAAGCCAGTGATGAGTTTTCAAGTGTAACAAGATTTTTTTTTTTTTTTGGTTTTTGGGCCACACCCGGTGACGCTCAGGGGTTACTCCTGGCTATTCGCTCAGAAGTCGCTCCTGGCAGGCACGGGGGACCATATGGGGAACCGGGGGATCGAACCGTGGTCCGTCCTAGGTTAGCGCAGGCACCTTATCTCCAGCGCCACCGCCCGGCCCCGTAACAAGATATTTAAATGCAACTTCTTAGGTTTGTTTTTGGGCCACATCTGGGGGTGCTCAGGGATTAGTCCTTGCTCAGTGTTTGGAGAGTATGCCTAATGGTATTTGGGGGATCATATGCAGTGTTATGGCCTCAGTCAATACAGCTGAGAGTTACCACGTGCTACCCAAGGTATCAGTTCTTATGATCTTACTCATGAAAACTGGGCAGAGGAAAACTCTGTCCCCTTGATCCAAGGCAGGCACACCAGATCTCCTGGGGCCAGTGAGACTGTGGTTGGAGCTTCACCTTGCTTTATTTCTTCTTTTTACCTCTCTCCCTTTGCTCCCTCACACCAGTGCTTCCCTGCTCCTTGCACCTGAACACAGGATTCAGTTTCTGTCCTCCTCTGCCAGTAGGAGTTGATGGGACACTTCCATCTCCAAGCTTTCTGAGACACTGGAATGCATGCCCTTAGGAAGCATATGTGACTGGATTAGGTGAAATAGGGAAGAGGATTTATGGAGTGCTGGCTGGCATTCCTGTCTGCCACAGCCACATATTGGCAGGTGAGGGGGTGGAGGTGTGGAGAGACAGGTTGTAGCATTGTTGACAGGGCTCACAGGTCAGCATACGTGGGCTTATCCATTGACAGAAAAGTGTTTGGGGATTCCCTTACCTGCCCCGGGACTCCAGGAAGGCCTTGTTTACTTGCACCTTGACCTGATTCACAACCTCAGAGATGGCAGTTGGCCCTGTGGTTTGTGCTTGGATGGAAAAGCAGGAAACGAACTGTCACACATCCCTCCTTGAGGCGCCTCCTGCTTCTGTCTGCCTGTCTCAGCCCCTCAGGTCTGAGCCAGTCAAGAAACTTTCACAGAAACCCCCAAGGAGAAAAGGCCCCTAAGAAGGGATCCTCCTTGTTCCTCAACAGAAAGTTCAGAGAGGGGGGCCTGGAAGTCTCTGAAGCCCCCACGCCTGAAATTTTTCCACTCATGACTCCTCCTGATAGAGAAACACAACAGGGTCAAAAACTCACATTCATGATACATTTAATTTTGAGTTTGCTTTTGGTCAGTAGTGTTCAGAAACCTTTTACTGCTGTAGGATCTTTTTTTTTATTTTTTTTTTTTTTGGATTTTGGGCCACACCCAGTGACACTCAGGGGTTACTCCTGGCTATGTGCTCAGAAGTCGCTCCTGGCTTGGGGGACCATATGGGAAACCAGGGGATCGAACCTCGGTCCATCCTAGGCTAGCGCAGGCAAGGCAGGCACCTTACCTCCAGCGCCACCGCCCGTCCCCCTGCTGTAGGATCTTTTGTAACCTCCATCTTCAGTGCCAGGGCCTCATCTGAGATCATGACCCTTAGCTGAAGGAGCCCTGGGCTCAGACCCTTGGGCCTTCAGGAAAGAGGTTGGGGTGATGGTAGTATCTGAGTGCAGGTCCCTTGGGGTAGCCTGTTGACCTGGATCCCAAAGATGATATCTGGGTCCCTGAGGTGGGGGAGTGCATGAAGGAGGGGAGAGGTGAGGTTTTTTGTTTTTAGTCCTATGGGGTCTGGTGCATGGTGGGGGCCACATGCATTATCTGAATAAGGGAAGCATAGTTGGTTAGGTAGTCTCCCCTCAGATAAGTGCCCAGCTGAAACTCTGAATGTGGCTTGTATAGAAACAGGGTCTTGGCAGATATAGTTAGAATGAGGTCAATGACTGGTGGTCTCCTGGTGGAAGGACACACACAGTGAGCAAGGCCGTGAAGAGTGGGAACAATGCAGCTTTAAGCCAAGGTGCGCCATGGGATGCCAGAGGTCACAGGAAGCCAGGAAGAGGAGAGGAAAGGTCAGCCCTGGAGCCTTCATGGGAAGCACAACCCTGCCAGCCCCCTTGGAGTGTGACCTTCAGCCCCCCCATGGTGGGAAGGTACATTTCTTTGATCTTGTGTCACCATTGAGTATAGAGGAAATTGCTGGGAGTCACTTACCACTCAAGGCCTGGATCCAGGATAGGCAGACCAGGAGGACACCGAGACGCATAAGAAGCCACATGACTGAAATGAGACCCAGAGTCTGGTTGTGAACCTTACTAAAGGACCATGGGAAGGCCTGGTCCCTGGAAGAGGACAGTAGAGCAGAGACTCACTGAGAGCCAGGTGCCCTAAGGCTGGAACAGAGACACTCGATGACCTGGGATGTCTGTGATGGTGCAGACCCCTGCCAAAGCCTGGAGAGGCTGTGTTGGAGGGGATTGAACTTGGCTTCTCCAGGAACTGGCTGCCACTAGGTTTGTGACTTGGGGGATGGTGATAACTTTGCAGCCCCTAACCTGCCAGGCATGAATCCAGGATATGGATTCTTCCCCTAAATCTAATCCCAGGACCTCCCACCCACAGCCTGCTGTCACTTAGGAAAACATCCTGCCCCTTTGCCTCAGGACAGAACATTCCCTCAGAAACCCCACCCAGAGTTCCAGTTAAAATGAGCCCCTGAATGAAAGGCATGATAGGGCTGTGTGTGGGTTGTCCAGAGATCATATGGGTCCTGGGAATTGAACCAGGTCATCTGCATGCTAGGTAAATGTGCTACTCATTATACTATCGTTATCCAGCTCTAGAAGTTCAGAAATCTAAACAGGAAAATCAAAATTAGATATTTATTTTTCCTCTTTTTCCCTTAGGACCCTTTTCATTCCCCTCTCATTGGGGACTTGTGGGATTCAAGATCAAAACTGTCTTCTAAGTTGCAGCCAACTTTTCATTTGGCCATGAAGGAGGGCTATGAGATAAAAAAGAGACAGACAGAGGCAAGGTCATGCACCTGAAAGGGAGTTTACAAAAAAAAAAAAAAAAGATCCCAATTGACCAGTCTGCAAACAGTAACACGGGACAGAAGTTAGGGGCATATGGGACCTCCAAGTGTAAGAGGCAAAAAAAGAGGCTTCTATGATATTTAGATATTTCTCCATATCATTTGTCAGTATATACAGTGCAGAATGCGTTCCCTGAGTCCTTTGGTTTGCGGCAAAGCCTGGAGCCGTCCCTAAGATTGAAACATTCCTTGGCGATAAAGGTAGGGCCTTTTCCCCTAAAATGTAAGGCTGATCCACAGAACCAGACCTCTACTCATACCCGTGCCTATGTAATATCTTCTCTACCTGAAAAACTCCAGTTTCTTTTCCAAACGTCCATAATGCATTGTGAACTAAGCAGGTACTTAGATAGCAGGTCTGAGATACTGGAAACAAGATAAAGATGGGAAACTCCTGTCTTAGGAATCCTTAAAACATTACAATATTTTCATTATTCTGGAGTTTCAAGAATGTCACACAGAGCTGAATTCTGTTACTATTGCTCTCTCTGTGTTTTCTCTTAGACCTCAGTTCCTAAACAGAATGAATGAGAAGTCAATGGTACTTTCCATCCCTTAGTTTATTATTCTGTGACTCAGGTTTTCAGATGCAAAGAAGCTCCGACCCCTTTCCTACCATAAATTTAATTACATTATCCCTGACACCAAACATAATGGTGGCAGAAAAAACAATGGGGGCATGTTCAAACCCCTTTCCAGCTTCTTGAAAAGTCTTTAGAAAATATCATCATAAACTGTGCATAAACCAGGGGAGATTCAAAAAGTTGGTGAGTCCTACCTGCCAAATGTGTCTTAGCCTCTGGCTTGATGGCAGCTGGGAGAGTTGCTCGGCTTGGAGGAGCTTTTATACCTCTGCCAAGACTTTGCTTCTGGGAACAGACTTTGAGAAACTGATGTGGTTTGGAGGAGATGCTCAGGTTCAGCAGGAAACACCCTGTGACTTCAGGCAGATGCATGAGGAAACTGCCAGATAGTAAGGATTGGTTGTGTAAGATGATTGGCTGCGTGAAGCAGCGCCTCTTCTTTCCTTTTTTTCAGGTTAAATATAGGACTCAGATCTCAGCCACATATTAAAAGTAGAATGTGACTCAGTGGTAGTGTGTGCTGTGCATGTGTGAACTTTTGAGTTGAAACTTGGTACTGCAAAAAAAAAAGGGGGGGACAATCAATCAATAAATGATCCTTCAAAACTCATTGAGGGCAATTTCTAAGCAGGCTGGTGCTTGCTAAGCCCATAAAGAGATCTGAATAGAACTACCATCCATTTTATTCATTGATTTTTGATCTCTCCTTCCTTTCACTTGCTCCTTTTTGGAAGTCAAAGAATCTTCTGCATTTAAAGTGATGTAAAGCTACTAACTTTTGTCATATCAAAAACCCAACATACTACTCCCATTTTGACTTCCAGAGAGGGGAGAAGAATTTGGACCTTGTATGTGTAAAAGATTAAAATTTATATTGTTAGCAGAAGTCTCTGGGCAAGTCACTTCATCTTTTTGTGTCTTTTATTCTCTATTGTAACACCCATACTTTGTTTAGGTAGATATTAGGATTCTGTGATTTCATGCCTTCCTTCAAGTGAGTCATTAAAAACAGTAAGGGGCCAGTTAAATAGCACAACAGGTAAAGCCTTGCTTGTAGCTAATGTGGGTTCAATCTTTAGTATCCAATATGGTCCTCTGAGCACTGCCAGGAGTGATTCCTGAGCACAGAGCCAGAGTTCTGAATAGTTTCAAGACATGACTTCCAAAAACTGAAGAGATAGCACAATAGACTAAGTAGAGGAGGCCTGGGTTTGCCTGGGTTTAATCCCTGAGTGCCACTGGGTATGGCCCCAAAACAAAACACATACACACAATAACCCCCCACAAATATTTATTTATTTATTTATTTATTTATTTATTTATTTATTTATTTATTTATTTTTGGTTTTGGCCCATACCCAGTGGTGCTCAGGGGTTACTCATGGATGTGAGCTCAGAAATTGCACCTGGCAGACTCAATAGGGAATGATATGGGATGCAGGGGATCAAATCGTGGTACATCCTGGTTCAACCACATGCAAGGCAAATGCCTTACCACTCTGTTATCGTTCTGTCCCTAGGAAAGAATTATTTTAAAGCATTATTTACAGGGGCAAAAGACATAGTACAGCAGATAATGTGCTTGCCTTGCATACAACTAACCCGGACTTGATCCCTGGCAGCACATATGGTTACTAGAGCCCTGCCAGGAGTGATTTCTGAGAGCAAGAGTAAATCTTGAGTGTTTCTGGGTGTAATACCAAAACAAAACAAAACAAAACACATCAAGATTTACACATCCTGCTTATCACAATAATTAAAACATTTCAAATTCATTAGAGCCATTCAAGAAGGATCAGAAAAGACAAAATTTCACAAATGTATGCTTTATAGGCAGACCATTTACAACACAGGCCTCTTTATAGGAAATTATATTTAAGGTTGAAAATACTTTGGGAACTGTTGCACCTGCAAATTAATAAAAAAAACTTTCTGGGTTTGTTCTCTAATAAGAGATGATCCTTCTCTTTGGTTGATAGAATGGAGCCAAAAGTTTCTCTTAAACCTAGGCAAATGTGTTGGGTCTCCCAGAAGGCAGTTTTCTAGGAAAGGTGAACAAAGTTCTTGTTTTCTTTGAAAGACATTTTCTTTTGTCAGTCAAGCATTGTTTTGTTTTGTTTTGTTTCCTTATATCTGAACTTTACAGAAAGCTGTGCAGATTCCCATTTCCAGGATGTGTGTCCCAGGATTTCAGGAAGCTTCCTCCTTAGAAAGATCTTGACTGCACTGGTTCTGAATAGTTTCAAGACATAAATTCCAAGAGCTGGAGAGAAAACATAATAGACTAAGTACAGGGGGCCTGGGTTTAATCCATGATAGCCACATGCCATTGAGTCCCATCAGGAGCATAGAGCTTGGAGTAGCCCTTTGAGTACTGTCAGGTATGCTCCCTGCCTTTCCCAAAAGATGGAAATTACTCCTAGAAAACCATGTAGGATAACAATGTTCTAACAATGTGTAATATATATGACATCAGGGTAACAAGCACAATGCACGTGCAACAGTCTCTGAGTCAAAATTGTATTATAATATTATGCAGTATATATTTTTGATAATAGGCAGAAATCTAAAAATGCCAACATCTTCTCATAGACCAGCACAAAGAGTTTAACATATTTTGGCATTAGTAGCAGAGAGAATACCCCAAGAAGAGAACACACACACACACAAACACACACACACACACACACACACACACACACACACACGCATGCACGTTTCCCAGGAAACTGCAGTATTTTTTATGACACTAGGACATAGCTTTTCTCATTCTCCTTGCAGAAATAGAGTTTTACATGTTGCTGTCCTGTGAATGCAACCTTTGGCTGATCAGAAGGACACACAAGTTGAATGACAAGTGAGCTGTCGGTTTCACCCATTCCCCACTGACTGATTGTCACTCATTATTCTTTTCTTTCTTGGCTAAAAATATATTTCCTCTTGTTGATCTTCCAGAACAGCAAACAAATAGACTCTTGTCCCAAGCATGACTCTATATGCCAAGGTTTACCTTTCTTGGGATTCACTCATTGTTCTTCTCCAGAGAACAGAGACTCCCAGCCAGCCAGTCAATCATCAGCTTTCTTCAGGAACTGGCAAGGTGTGTCAATGCTAGAGTGCCTTTGAACAGTTTGCCTGGGGCTTTACATGCACTTGGGTGGGTGGATGTGTTGCCCAGAAGCCCCCTTTCAGTGAGAAGAGGGGTTGGTGGAAGAGAAAAGTTCACCTGGGATACTCTGCTTGTCTCCCTTACAGGCAGAAAGGGTCTCTATTGTAAAAGTATTTTTAGTGGGAAGATTCACCAGGTGTTGGTGGCTTCTGAAGATGGCAGAATATAAGGTCTGTGGAGGTGTTTCCTGCAGAGATGTGCTGGGCGAAATAGTGGGTTTCTCTCTTAGTCACAGCCTAAGGAGGGAGGATTTGTTCAGAATTTTCTGGGAATCTGGCAGGATGTGTGAAGAGAATTCTCAAAAGTCACCTGATAGCATGAGCAGACTGTTTCCCTTTCTTTTTTTTTTAAGTAGTTTTGTAGCATTTTAATTGGGGGGGGGGGCACATCCGGAGCGTTCAGAGGTTACTCCTGGCTCTTCACTCAGAAATCTCTCCTGGCAGGCTCAGAGGACCGTTTGGGATGCTGGGGATTGAACTGGGGTCTGTCTTGAGTTATCTGTATGCAAGACAAATACCCTGCCTCTGTGCTATCACCCCTGTCCCCCTTATATCTTTTCATAAACTTGAAAGTCCTTTTGCTTGGACAAGGTCATTCTTCCATTTATTTTCTCAAATATTCCATAACTTCTTCCTATCTCTCAACTCCCTCTGAGATGTACATTGAATATGCAGTATTATGGGTTTCCTGATGTAGTCTTTTATTGCCTCCACCTCCAATAAGCTAGGAAACAATACATTTGGCTGCTTGTTTCAATGAAAAATAGCATCAAATCTGATTATTGCCTTGGCTGGAGAAAGTCACAGAGCTTAGTGTTCAGTGACTTCCTTACACATTAAGATTCAAAATAAATGCAGAGCTGTTTGGGGTAGAAATAGGCATATGTGCTAACTATCATATAAACCACCAAAAAGTGCAGGATTTTAAAACAAATAACCACACATATCTTGAATAATTTTTATTATGTAAGGAGTCCAATGAATTGTGCTTGGTAGTAAAACTACAGATAAAATATCATTCTGATCAAAGGACTCCTGTTGCTCAAGTCAGCAAATGTACGCAGTGTAAGTCCAATTAGAACTTAGCTAGCCAGTTTCTTGTTTTCACTAGCAACCAGGATCCATGTAACCTTGGGGAAATCTTCCTATTTATTTGCTTTAGTTAGGTCCTCCAGTCTAGGGTTCAGTAGTGAGTCTTCCTATCTAGTAACTACTGGACCTACATGCTTCTTCTGCCCTATTGTTCCTTCCTGCAGCAACTAGGTTAGCCCAGGCCACACAAAAGGAATGTAAATTCTGCTTATTTGTAAGCTTGTTATTTGCTGGGTTATATTTTTCTTTAGTTTGAAGAAATAAGTGAAATAGGTGAGAGAAGTTATGTGACAAGGGAGAAAGAATTCTGCTGGGAATGTACTCATTCAGACTTCAGCAGGACACCAGGGTCTAGCCTGGATGCTAATTCCTCTTCCTCTTTCTTCACATCATCATGACTGTCCTTTGTAAATCTCTTGCATCTGTTGCTTGCTGGTCTTACACATTAAGATCCAAAATAAAGGCAGAGCTGTTTGGGGGTAGAAATAGGGATATGTGCTAGCATATAAACCACCCCAAAAAAGTGCAGGATTTTGAAACAAACAACCACACATATCTTGAATAATTTTTATTATGTAAGCTTCTGCTTGGAATCATCTTAGGCTTGCTCCAGAACCATATTCTCCTCTCCGTATCCCTGTCACCACCTCATACCACCTCCCCTCTGATTTAAACATGCCCCTTTCTCTCCACAGGGAAAAGCCTTAAGTTGTAGCCCAAATTTCACACTGCTTACTTTCCTACTTATCCCAATCAATCATATTTCACTCCTCTACCCCAGCTCTTCATTCAGCCTACACCCCTCCTCCTGTACTCATATACCAGTTAACCCTGATCTGCACCTTTACCAACTCCCTTACACTCTACACTAATCCCCATACCTGGTTTGCCCTTCGAGGCCAAGTCCATATCTAGTTCATGCTATCTTATTCATAAAGTCTTCCCGATTTGCCTAGTTCAGAGAACATTATACAATGGCATTCTTTTGCTCCCTTGCATTCTCTTAATATGTATTTATAAATCTTTCCCTAAGATCTCGGTATTTATTAAGTAATCAATATTTTTGGCACTATAGATGATTATGTTGGTATAAAAATTACCTTGTTGTTCAATTCAGGCCAGCTCATAGACTGACTCTTTTCTCAAACAAGATGTAAACCAAGCTGTGAAAGATCATGGGTACACCCACCTATGCATCAGAGAGCTAGAAAGTGATCATCTCAGAATAAGAGGATGAGCCAAGTCCCTACCCTGCCAAAGCCATGCCTTCTGCCTTCATCACCCACAATCACTATCTTCCACATGGCCCTGACTCATTACTCCTCTAAGATTCTCTTTGGGGACACTAAGCTGACCAAATTTAAGGTGTGCCAGTTTTGGGGCTGATATCACTAGGGCTTTTTGGAGTGAGTGTAGGAACCATCCTCCCATATTCTTTTTCTTCCAGGAAGCTTGGCAGCTGTAACAAATGTAGTTGTCATGTTAGAATTGGACCAGCTCCATAGACTTACTTTTTTTTTAAATCACACAAGACATAGACAGAGTCATGAAAAATCATGGGTATACTGACCCACATAGCAGAAAGCTGGCCAGTTCAGGAGGAAAGGGTGGATTGAGATCCTGCCAACCAAAGCCATCCCTGCTGCCTCCATAACCCAGAATCACTGTTTTCCCAATGACCTTGCCTCATCATTGACCCTCTACATTTCTCTTTGGGGAGATCAATCTGATCAAACTTCAAGCATGCTAGTTAGGGGGTTGATATTACCAGGGCTTTTTGGAGTAAGTGAAGACACCCTCCCCCATATCTTTCCTCTTCCAGGAGGCCTGGCAGCTGAGAATATGCCCCTAAAAGTTGCAGTATCAGTAATAGTGCTTTGAATTTCTGGACAACTTCATTTGTTCGATGTTGTCATTCTTTTTTTTTTTTTTGGTTTTTGGGTCACACCCAGCAGTGCTCAGGGGTTACTCCTGGCTCCATGCTCAGAAATTGCTCCTGGTAGGCACGGGGGACCATATGGGGCACCGGGATTCGAACCGATGACCTTTTGCATGAAAGGCAAACGCCTTACCTCCATGTTATCTCCCGGGCCCCGATGTTGTCATTCTTATAGGAACACACCAATTTAATAGAATGGGCATCTAACATCAAGAGCTTACTAAATCTTCTGCCATTATATTAAAGACTTCATTGGAGACACAATAATTTTCACAAATATGCTTGCTACTCTCTTTCTTTTGTTCTATTTTTTCAATAATTGTTTTCACTTATCTGGAAATAAATGTGTTATGGTCAACTATGTCAACTATATGCTACATTGTCTTTAAATAAAGTAAAAATACTACTTTGACTTACTTTAATAATTCAAATCTAAGTTTTTTTTGTTTTGTTTTTGGTTTTTTGGTTTTTGGGTCACGCCCAGCAGTGCTCAGGGGCTACTCCTGGCTCCATGCTCAGAAATTGCTCCTGGAAGGCACGGGGGACGATATGGGGCACCGGGATTCGAACCGATGACCTTTTGCATGAAAGGCAAACGCCTTACCTCCATGCTATCTCCCGGGCCCCAAATCTAAGTTTTTAACTGTCAGGTATTTTTGGTTGTTGGTTGGTTTGGTTTAGTTTTTGGTTCACATTTGGCAATGCTTAGTCTAGCTTTATGCTTAGGGATAAGAGGTTATTCCTGACATATGGGGTGACAGGAATAGATCCTGGGTCAACTTATGCAAGGCAAACATCCTACCTACTGTACTCTCCTGCCCCAATATTTATCGAAATGAATTTTTAATCTTGGAGAAGTTTTAGAGCATAGTATTTGCGTAAAGATATTACCAAGATTCCATGTATCTCACATCCATGTAACATCTTACATCTCTATGATTGGTACATTGATATAATTAAGTAAAGCAATCATATTGCATCAAATATGACTAAAAGTTTTTGGTTTGTTTTGGGGACTACATCCAGCAATGTTCAGAGGTTCTATGCTCAAAGATCACTTCGAGGAAGAAACTGAGGATCATATATAATGGCAGAGATTGAATCAGGGTCAGCTCTATGCAATGCATAGAAATGCCATCTCTCGGGGCTAGAGGTAAGGTGTCTGCCTTGCAAGCGTTAGCCAAGGAAGGATCGAGGTTCGATCCCACAGCGTTCCATATGGTCCCCCCAAGCCAGGGGCAATTTCTGAGCGCTTAGCCAGGAGTAACCCCTGAGCATCAAACGGTTGTGGCCCGAAAAACCAAAAAAAAAAAAATGCCATCTTCCAGCT
Organism: Crocidura indochinensis; assembly: GCA_004027635.1. NCBI lineage: Eukaryota > Metazoa > Chordata > Mammalia > Eulipotyphla > Soricidae > Crocidura > Crocidura indochinensis. The sequence continues at coordinate 1,209 of PVKC010027202.1, read as the reverse complement.
AGCTCCAGGGACTTGGGAAAATGATTGACAGTTACAGACTTAAATCACTAGACAGCTCTGTGACACATTACCAATAATGCAAACTGGAATTCAGGAAGAGGGTCAAAATCATCATGCTGATCATATGATAATAAGATGTTAATAAGCTGGGTAAACAGAAATATGAGCTAGGTCTGTCTGCACATGCCTGGCATCAAAATCTTCCTGTTTTTTTTGTCCTTTGCTACTATCAGATCCCAAATCTCTACTCCATTTCTATTGGGCTCTGGTTGTATTCCCCACTCTTGGACCTTGTCTGGCTGTCATGCTATCATCTCACTGTCTGCCTCTAAAATTAACCCATCACTACCACTGTAAATACCACTCACACCTTCTCAGCAGAGCCTTATGCCACCCCCCTGTCCAACATTTCCTAAATGATTTGAAGACTCTAGCTTAGGCTAGGCAGGAGGAGGAACTTTCTTTGGCTTTCCCTTGCAGCCAGAATTTTTCAGTTTCTCAGATAGATGCTCATTCAATCCAGTTGCTAATATTCCAGAAGCAAGGGAGCACATGCAGGGGTCTCAAACTCAATTTACCTAGGGGCTGCAGGAGGCAAAGTAGGGGTGATCCTTAAGTGCAAATTCAGTAGTAAGCCTTGAATATTGGGGGGATGTGACCCAAACAACTACAACAAAACAAAACAAAAAGATTCCTCTAGGGCAGGGGCACAAAATGTTGTAGGGGTGGCCGGAAACGGGTTGCAAGTTTGAGACCCCTGGACCCATAGAGTGTCTCAGAGGTGTTGGGAATAGTTCTTACCAGGATCTAAATTGCTGTGTGTGTTTAAAAATTTAAAACAATGAAAAAAAAAGGGGGCAGGGAAAAAAACAAAACAAAACAAAACAAAAAAAACAATGAACTGCAGGTCTGAGTTATGACCCCTTAATGTGCAATACTAATTATAGGAGAAAAATTATCTTTATTTTTTTTGGTTTTTGGGTCACACCTGGTGGCTCTCAGGAATTACTCCTGACTCTGCACTCAGAAGTTGCTCCTGGCAGACAATACAAAATGCCAAGATTCGAATCAGGGTCTGTCCTGTGTTGGCTGCATGCAAGGTAAACACCTTACCACTGTGCTATCACTTTAGCCCCATAGAAAAAATTATCTTAATTAAGAAAAAGTGTGTCGAGGCCCGGGAGATAGCATGGAGGTAAGGCGTTTGCC
>PVKC010027201.1:0-15842 GCA_004027635.1 Crocidura indochinensis | reverse complement strand
AGTAACCCCTGAGCACTGCCGGGTGTGACCCAAAAACAAAAACAAAAACAAACAAAAAACAAAGATTAGAAATGAGCTTTGTAAGGGCAGTATCAAGGTCACAATACAAGATGGATATTATTCATATATGAGCTATATGTACACAATACTATCAATAGGAAACCAAGGAGAAAAAATTTCCAGTGACTGTCCCAACATAAATCAGTGCTAGGATGACCTGCCCTCCTCCCAAAGTGCATTCTCATTACTGTAGGGAGAGGTAGGGGGAAAGCCTGATGACCCCTATAAAGTCCACCTGGACCAGTGCCCAGGGAAGGCCTGGAGTCCAATGGAAAAAGAGAGGGATGGGAGGGGGCCTGCCAAGCATCCCAGCACTCCCCAGGCTAGGGAGAAGGCCTTCGGCATGGGAGCTCTCAAACCCCATACCTGAGAGGAGCTGTCCTTCAAAATCAAAGGGGAAACCGAAAGCCAGATATCTGCCCGCCCTCCTCCCCATGCACCTCCCGCCTGGAAGGAGGAGGGAAGCCTGAGGACCCCTACAATCCACCTGAACCCACTTCTGGCCATCTGAGCCAGTACCCAGGGGGGGCTGGAGTCCAGGGGAAAAAGAGGGGGATATGACTGGGAGCCTGCCAAGCCTCTCAGCACTCCCCAGGCTAGGGAGAAGACCTCCGGCATGGGGCCTCCCGAAACCCCATACCTGGCAAGAGCTGGCCTCCAGAATCAAAGAAAATCGGAAGCCAGATATCTGCCCAACCTCCTCCTCATGCACCTCCCCCCTGGAGTATGGAGGGAGGGGGAAACCTGAGGACCCCTAAGAGTCCACCTGAACCCACTTCTGGCCATCTGAGCTGGCACCCAGGGAAGGCCTAGAGTCAGGGGAAAAAGACAAGGATGGCTGGGGGTGCAAACACAACTCTTAAAAGAAGTTCCAGGGGGTGCTGTAGTATGAAAGAGAGGGCGTTGCCTTCTGAGACAGTCCAGCCAAAAACCTTTCTTTCCCTTTTCTTTCTTTCTTTTTTTTTTGGGGGTCACACCCAGCAGTGCTCAGGGGTTACTCCTGGCTCCATGCTCAAAAATTGCTCCTGGCAGGCATGGGGGACCATATGGGTCACTGGGATTCGAACCGATGACCTTTTGCATGAAAGGCAAACGCCTTACCTCCATGCTATCTCCCGGACCCCTCTTTCCCTTTTCTTGAGGCATGCTAGAATCCCTTCTCTCTTTCTGTTTTATTTTTATTTATTTATTTTCTTATTTTAAAAATTGTAGCTGAGTTTCAGTCATAAAAGAATGCTCCCAGTGGGCCGGAGAGATAGCATGGAGGTAAGGCATTTACCTCTCATGCAGAAGGTCATTGGTTTGAATCCCGGCATCCCATATGGTTCCCAGAGCCTGTCAGGAGCTATTTCTGAGCCTGGAGCCAGGAGTAACTCCTGAGCGCTGCAGGGTGTGACCCCAACCCCCCCAAAAAAGAACACCCTTTCACCAGTGCAAAATTTCCATCACCAATGTCCCCCATCTCATTCATTGATATTGTCATGATAGTTGTCAGTGTAGTTATTTCTCTAACTGCACTCTACACTCTTTGTGGTGAGCTTCATATCATGAACAGGCCTGTCCAGCCCCTCAGCTCTATTGTCTCAGCATTATTGCAATAATGTCTTTTATTTTTCTTAAAACCCAGAGATGAGTGAGACTATTTTCTGTCAATCTCTCTCCCTCTGACTTATTTCACTCAGCATAATAATTTCCATGACGATTCATGTATAGGAAAATTTCATGATTTTCTTTTTTCTGACGATTTCATAATATTTCATTGTGTATATGCATCAGAGTTTTCTGAGCCATTGATCTGTTGAAGGGCATCTTGATTGTTTACAGATTCTGGCTATTGTAAATAGTGCTGCTGCAATGAATATAGATGTGAAATAGGAATTTTTATATTGTATTTTTGTGTTCTAGGGTATATCTCTAGGAGTGGTTATAGCTGGATTATATGGGAGCTCAATTTCAATTTTTTTTTGAGGAATCTCCATATTGTTTCTCCCAATGGCTAGATTAGACAGCATTTCCACCAGCAGTAAATGAAAGTTCATTTCTCTCCATATCCTCCCAGTACTGATTGTTCTTGTTCTTTGTGATGTGTGCCAATCTCTGTACCATGAGATGGTACCTCATTGTTGTTTTAATTTGCATCTCCCTGATGATTAGTGAAATGGAGCATATTTTCATGTGCCTTTTGGCCATTTGTATTTCTTCCTCGAGGAAGTGTCTGTTCATTTCTTCTTCTCACTTTTTGATGAGATTAGATGTTTTTTTTTTTCTTGTTAAGTTCTGTCAGCGCTTTGTATATCTTAGATATTAGTCCCTCATCTGATGGTTATTGTGTAAATAGTTTCTTCCATTTCATGGGTGGCTTTTGTATCCTAGTCACTATTTCCTTTGAGTCTCAATGTCATTGAATGTTTTACTTACATGTTGTTCTTTTTTTTTTTTTTTTTTTTTTTTGTTTTTGGTTTTTGGGTCACACCCGGCAGTGCTCAGGGGTTATTCCTGGCTCCATGCTCAGAAATTGTTCCTGGCAGGCACGGGGGATCATATGGGGCACCGGGATTCGAACCGATGACCTTTTGCATGAAAGGCAAACGCCTTACCTCCATGCTATCTCCCGGGTCCCCTACATGTTGTTCTTATGCCATATAGTTTCGGGTCTGATATCCAATCCAGGTCTTTAATCCATTTGGATTTGACCTTTTGTGCATGGTGTTATTTGGAGGTCTGAGTTTGCTTTTTGACATGGGGCTGACCAGTTGTCAAAACACCACTCATTGAAGAGTCTTTTCTTGCTCCAGTTTGCATTTCTTGCCCCTTTATCAAAGATTAGTTGATTGTATGTCTGGAAAACATTCTCTGAATACTCAAGTTTATTCCACTGATCTGAGGGTCTATCTTTATTCCAATACCATGCTGTTTTAATGACTATTGCTTTGTAATGCAATTTAAAGTTGGGGGAAGTGATGCTTCCCATATTCCTTTTCCCAAGGGTTTCTCTAGCTATTTGTACGTGTTTATTGTTCCAAATAAAATTCAGGAGTGTTTGATCCACATCTTTGAAGAATGTCATGGGTATCCTTAGAGAGATTGCATTAAATCTGTACAAAGCTTTGGAGACTATTGCCATTTTAATAATGTTAATCCTGCCAATCCATGAGTAGGGTATTTACCTCCATTTCTGGTGTTCTCTTTTATTTCTTGAAGCAGTGTCTTGTGGTTTTCTTTGTATAGGTCTTTCACCTCTTTAGTTGACTCCAGATATTTGAGTTTGTGTGGCACAAATGTGAATGGGAATTTTTTTTTTGGTTTTAGGGTCACACCCAGTGACGCTCAGGGGTTACTCCTGGCTATGCGCTCAGAAGTCGCTCCTGGCTTGGGGGACCATATAGGAAACTGGGGGATCGAACCGAGGTCCATCCTAGGCTAGCACAGGCAAGGCAGGCACCTTACCTCCAGCGCCACCGCCCGGCCCCTGGGATTTATTTTATAATGTCCATTTCTTCTCTATCATTATTTGTGTATAAGAAGGCCATTGATTTTTGTAGCCTGACACTTAACAATTTAAATCAATTTTTCTCTGACCAGAGAAAATTTTTCGGGGCTGGAGAGATAGCATGGAGATTAAGGCCTTTGCCTTTCATGCAGAAGGTTATTGGTTCGAATCCTGGCATTCCATGTGGTCCCCGAGCCTGCCAGGAGCTATTTCTGAGCCTGGAGCCAGGAGTAACCCCTGAGTGCTGCCGGGTGTGATCCAAAAACCAAAAAAAAAAAAAAAAATCAATTTTTCTAGAAGCTTTTTGGTAGAGTTTTTAGGGTTTTCTAAATATAGTATCATGTCATCTGCAAGTAGTGAGAGCTTAACTTCTTCCTTTCTTACCCAGATACTCTTGATATCTTTTTCTTGACTAATTGCTATGGCAAGTACTTTCAGTACTATGTTGAATAGGAGTGGTGAAAGGGGGCAGCCTTGTCTTGTACCATATTTGACAGGAAAGGCATTTAGTTTATCCTCATTGAGAATGATATTTGCCATTGGTTTGTGGTAGATGACCTTGACTATAAAAGTTCTTTCCATTCCCATCTTTTTTATTTTATTTTTTGGCTTTTTGGGCCACACCTAGTAGTGCTCAGGGGTTACTCCTGGGTCTGCGTTCAGAAATTGCTCCTGACTTGGGGGACCATATGGGACACTGGGGGATCAAACAGTGGGCTGTCCTAGGTTAGCGTGTGCAAGGCAAATGCCCTACCACTTGCATCACTGCTCCGGCCCCTCCATTCCCATCTTGTTGCGAGTTTTTTTTATTATGAATATGTGTTGGACATCACTGAATGCTTTCTCTGCATCTATTGTCATAATCACATGTTTTTTTTTTTGTTTTTTTTTTTTTTTTTGGTTTTTGGGTCACACCCGGCAGTGCTCAGGGGTTACTCCTGGCTCCATGCTCAGAAATTGCTCCTGGCAGGCACGGGGGACCATATGGGGCACCGGGATTCGAACCAATGACCTTTTGCATGAAAGGCAAATGCCTTACCTCCATGCTATCTCCCGGGCCCCATAATCACATGTTTTTTATTTTTTCTTTGTTAATATTTTTTTCTTGATTAATTTATGTATGTTAAACCATCCTTGCATTCCAGAAATGAAACCTACTTGGTCATGGTGTATGACCCTCATGATGAGGCAATAGATTCGATTTGCCCAGATTTTGTTGAGAATCAGTGTTCATCAGGGATATTGGTCTGTAGTTTTCATTTTTTGCAGTATCCCTGTGTAGTTTTGGTATCAGTGTAATATTAGCTTTATAAAAATATTTGGGAGTGTTTCTGTTGTTGTTGTTGTTGTTGTTGTTTTGGTTTTTGGGCCACACCCGGCGGTGCTCAGGGGTTACTCCTGGCCATCTGCTCAGGAATAACTCCTGGCAGGTACGGAGGACCATATGGGATGCCGGGATTTGAACCAACTACCTTTGGTCCTGGGGCGGCTACTTGCAAGGCAAACGCTGCTGTGCTATCTCTCCGGCCTGTGTTTCTGTTTTTTATTTTTATTTTTCAATTTCATGAAGAGCCTGAAACATATTAGTAGTAGTGCAATGGGACCTTACACCCTGAACATTTGCATATTGACCTGCACAGGCCTCTCCATTCTCCATTCACCCCTGAACTAGGAAAGCTATCTAGGAAAGACCCAAGATTTTTCACAACAACACCTGGAAGCAATCCTCTACTAGGAAAGACCCTACCGCTGCTCTGACATTGAGCTACTCACAAGAGACTTACCTTAACACTGAGAAGACCTAAGAACATCAAGGACCTGCACACTGGACTGGGCATTCTGCATTGCCCTTTAATTGTAAAGTGAAACGAGAGGACACTCTGCACCATCCTAACTGCAATATAGGATATGCAGATCCCAGGATCTTTAATACAGGAACATGATACCAACAACAGAGACATCGTGGAAAATAAAAGTGTGTTGGCACTACAGACAACGACTGGGATTGGGCAATCTAGTGTGCCTGGAGCCTAGAGCTGGTCTTATGCCAGGAAACATCAGGGGTTTGGTCCCCTTGTACTTAGGCCAAGTATTTCCCCTTCCATGATCCCCATAGTTTGATGGGCCGATGCAAACAATTATTGCCACTCCATCGCCATTTTTACTGTGATCCTTTGACTCTTATCCTTAAAAAGAAGCACCCACTTTTGAAGCTAACTTAAACTAATATGCATAAGCATGGAAATGTAAAAAGAAGTACTATGCCTTCAATGTTTAAGGAGTTGCATAAGTTTTATGGCTTTAGAATGCTTGATGTGCTGCTAAGAAATATGTATTACAATCTGGGGTCTTGAGGGACAAACTAATTGTACATGGGTTCTGTTTTATTATTCCTAATATTTGGCTGAAAGCTCAATGTTAAGATATCAGCAAGGGGACTTATGTGAAATCTGTTCATCCTTCCACTGTAACTTTACCTTGTCCGCTTTCTTTGCATCTTTGTTCTCTTATTTAAAAATAATAAAAAGAATAAAAAAAATTGTCCAATTCGCTTTTAGCAGCTGGTGTTAAAGTTCTGGGGCTGTCTAAAGCAGGATTACCTTCTAAAGTTTTGTTCTGTTTTTTTTTTTTGTTTGTTTTTTTTGTTTTTGTTTTTGGGCCACACCCAGTGACGCCCAGGGGTTACTCCTGGCTATGCGCTCAGAAGTCGCTGATGGCAGGCACGGGGGACATATGGGAACCAGGGGATCGAACCGTGGTCCGTCCTAGGCTAGCGCAGGAAAGGCAGCAGGCACCTTACCTCCTGTGCTACCTCCCAGCTCCCCCCCAAATTTTTTTGTTTTTTTTTGGGCCACACCTGGTGACGCTCAGGGGTTACTCCTGGCTATGCGCTCAGAAGTCGCTCCTGGCTTGGGGGACCATATGGGAAAACGGGGGAATGAACGGCGGCCTGTCCTAGGCTAGTGCAGGCAAGGCAGGCACCATACCTTCAGCGCCACCGCCCGATTCCCACCTTCTAAAGTTTTAAATAGATTAAACAGCTCTGCATTCGGGATTCCTAAAATAGGTCAGAGCCAATTTATGTCACCTAAAAGTTTTTGAAAATCATTAAGTGTTTTAAGATTTTCCTTTTTGATGGAAATTTTCTGTGGATGTATCGATGTTCTGTCCAAAATAAAACCCAAGTATTGATATGGTGGCATAATCTGTATTTTCTCTAAAGCTATTTTCAGTCCTTCCATTTGCAAACAATCAATCACATAAGCATATAATTTCTGTAAACCTGTTTCATTATTCATTGTAATTAAAATATCATCTATGTAATGACAAATTATGGCTTGTGGAAATCTTTGATGAGCAGGGCTCAGAATCTTGTCTACAAAAAATTGACACATTGTTGGGGAATTTAACATGCCCTGTGGGAGAACAGTCCATTGGTACCGCCAGCAGGGATGGATATTATTAATAGAAGGAACTGAGAATGCAAAATGATGTTTATCACCTGGGTGAATAGGAATATGGTAATAGCAATCTTTTAAATCAATTATAATTAGAGGCCATTCTTTAGGTATTACTACAGGTGATAGTAAAACTGCCTGCAATTTTCCCATAGGAATCATAGATAAATTCACAGCTCTCAAATCCATTAAAAGTCTCCATTTTCCAGATTTATTTTTTATGGTAAATATAGGCGAATTCTATTGAGAAAACGAAAGCTCAATATGTCCTAATTTTAGCTGTTCATCCACTAATTCTGTTATCACCTTTAATTTTTCAATTTTAAGGGGCCACTGACCTATCCAAATTGGTTTGTTCGATTTCCATATTAATTTTATTGGTGCTGAAGTCTTTCTGGCAGTGGTCCCTATCAAAAATCCTTATTTTTTAATTCAGGAGAAGGTTCAGGCTCACCATGAGCTAATGGAATATGGAATTCTGCCTTCCATTGTTTATGCAGGTCACAGCCCCACAAAGATGGCGAAAAAGGGCCCACATGAGGTTTAATTATAGCCTTTTGATTTTCTGGGCCTTGAAATACTATAGCTTTTGTGCTTAACAAACAGGAACTTAGGCCTGCCACTCCTTCTAATGAATATGAAATTTCTTGGAGAGGCCAATTTTCTGGCCATTCTTTATCCGGAATTACAGTAACTTCAGCACCTGCGTCTATCATGCTGTTGAATGTTTGCCCTTCTAAATTAAGTTTAACATTGGATTTTTATCTTTAACCTTAGTAACCAGTGCCACAAGTGGGGTTTTATTCAGCCCCTGGATCAGTGCTTCCAAAACCTCCAATTCTTATTTGAAGTCCCAAATTTAACATAAGGTATTATTATTATTATCTGGGCAATCGTTTCTTCTTTTTTAAATGTCCAAGTAACTGGCACATTAATGACTACAATAATTTCTCCCTTCGAGTCTGGATCAATGACACCTGTGGTTACTGATATGCCTTTTACATTGAGGGAACTTCTGCCCAGGATCAAACCCATAGTATCTGGAGGTGGGGGTCCTACTATGCCTGTATGTAACATATAAGGGCATTCTCCTGGATAAATTGTAATGTCCTTCGGGCAAGTTATACCAAGCCCAGCATTGCCCACCGTAGCATGTTTCAATTCTTAATTAAGATAAATCTTGGGCTGGGTTGGGAAGAGTTACAATTTGATGAATTTTCCCCTGATTTGGACTGGCCTGGGGATTGGCCCTGTATGTTTCCCTGCATTGTGAATGTGGGTCTCAAAAGAGCTGAATTTAAAAAAGGACGACAATTCCTCTTGATATATCTCTGTTTTCCACAGTGGTAACAGGTGAATTGTCTCCTGGGTTTATGTTAACACCGCTCCTATGTTATTATTAGAGAGATTTCCAGATTTGCAATTTTTTGCCCAGTAACGACCCTTTTTAGGAGAGAGACCTGGCTTTCAGGAGGTGTTTTGTCCCCGGAGGTGGAAAGGCATTGCTCCCTTTAGCAACTGCAGAGGTCCGCACCAGATCCAGGTTTGCCAATGAATGGGAGATGTTATAAACATTCCTACATGAGTATAAAATTCATTTAAATTGGCCTTTTCCTGCAAGGGAGCCAATACCATTTTGCAGGCCAAGTTTGCATTATGATACGCCAAACATCTTTCTAAAAATTTCCTCACCTCCTCATTTTTTATTTGTATTTTCAGCACATCTTTTAGGTTTTTTTTTGTTTGTTTTTGGGCCACACCCAGTGATGCTCAGGGGTTACTCCTGGTTATGCGCTCAGAAGTCACTCCTGGCAGGCACGGGGGACCATATGGGAACCGGGGGATCGAACCGTGGTCCATCCAAGGCTAGCGCGGTAAGGCAGGCACCTTATCTGCAGCACCACCACCCGGCCCCACATCTTTTAGTTTTGACACAAATTCTACATAAGGCTTTTTGGGACCTTGGGTAATTCTGAAAAAAGTACCCTCACCAGTGCTGTTAGTATCAATTTTCTCCCATGATGACAATGCAAGGTCTTTAATTATTTTTGAAATTTCCTTAGGTAAAGCCGCTTGTGCCTGAACATCTGCATATTCATTTTCTCCCATCAATAGTTCATACGAGAGATTAACCCTTGCTACTCTTTTTATGGTTCCATCCAGACTATACAATTTGGTTTTCATACCCTCTGCATATAACATTTCCCATTCAGTTCGCTGTTTTGATGGCAGGCATATTTCAGCCAGTTTTTTGAAATCATACAAAGTCCAAATTGTTTTGACAGCATATTTTTAATATTTCCAGACAGTATGGAGAGGTTGCCCCAAAATCTTTACATGCCTTTTTAAATCTTTCAACATCCTCAATTTCAAGGGGTTGATATGTTGTTACATATAATGTCTGTAATGGAACTGAAGTACCCTGCACAGTGCTTTGAGGCCTAAGGTGTGGAGTACTAGAAGGTGGTTCACTGTCTGAGTTGGTACTATCATATGAGTCCATACCATGAACAGACTCAGGACTACGTTGTGGGCTTAGCATTGGGGGTTGATCATTAGTGTCAATATTTTGATTTAGATTCTGAGCATCCAAATTATGTTTCCGGTTTGATTTTTTACTGGGAAAAATGCCTATATTTTTGATGTTGGTGCTAGATTCATCAGCCCATACCTTGGTCTGGACTTTTGTAGGACAGACTTTTTTTTTTTTGGTTTTTGGGTCACACCCAGTGACGCTCAGGGGTTACTCCTGGCTATACGCTCAGAAGTCACCCCTGGCCTGGAGGACCATATGGGGCACAGGGGATCGAACCGCGGTCCGTCCAAGGCTAGCGCGGTAAGGCAGGCACCTTACCTTCAGCGCCACCGCCTGGCCCCAGGACAGACTTTCTTATTGTCCATTTCTCTTATCTTTTTACAATTTCCACACTGTCTCTGTCCTAACCACCAACCAATTCCTAGACACATCAAAGCCATATTAGTCAGCAGAGAAAGTCCACAAACTATGAACAACGGAGGCACAGGCAATGCAATGGTTGGGATAGAAATTTTGGATTGACATATAAACAGCAGCCATCCAAGGCCGAAAATATTTGCTAGTGTCAAACCAAGAGGTTTACAACCAAATAGAATGATACACTTTAACAATGCCAAACCGATATTTCTTATAATAGATGGCATTGTGAGCCTTAGTATCCACAAAAACCAGCCAAGGGCCTCTAAAGGCGATTTCCAATAACTTACAGTTCCAGAGGCTTCAGGTCCCTGTTCGGGAGTCAAATGTTGCATGAAAATGTTGTTGAGTCCACTGCTGATATATCCAGGGTCTCCAAATATCTCCCACATTGAGTGACCAACTCCCATTCTCGGCGAGGCCTTGGCAATAATCGTCCACAATAAATGATTCAAACAAAGAGGTTTGGGGGACAAAAGATTTGGCCAAAAGAGCCCAATCCTCCCTGGTTCGATCTCTCTCTCCCCTCTCTGTTGTCTGTCTCTCTCTCCTCCTCTCTGTCTGTCTGTCTGTCTCTCTCCCCTCCACCCGGCACTCGCCAGCGGAGGCTGCTTCCAACCAGTGGGAGCAGTTTTAGCGCCTCTCCACCTTGGCCCAGCGGGCTCCGCCCCCCCTTTTTTTTTTGGCCACACCCAGTGATGCTCAGGGGTTACTCTTGGCTATTCGCTCAGAAGTTGCTCCTGGCAGGCACGGGGGAACCGGGGGATCGAACCGTGGTCCATCCTAGGTTAGCGCAGGCACCTTACCTCCATCCTTCTCTCCAACTGCCTCTCTCCAACTGTCTCTGTCCAACTGCCTCTGCCCAACTGCCTCTCTCCAACTGTCTCTGTCCCACTGCCTCTGCTCAACCGTCTCCTTTGGCCTCCCCTTTAAGCTCCTTTATTTCTAAATACAAACTACAGTACATAAAATAAATACAAAATACTCTACCCCTGCCTATGTGCTCAAAAATCTCTATTGACTTGGGGGACCAAATAGGACACTGGGTGATTGAACCGTGGTCTGTCCTGGGCCAGTCACATGCAATGCAAACTCCCTACCACTGCGCCATTGCTTCAGACACCTCTTTTCATTTCTAATCCATTTTTATTAAGTTTCTCTCTCTCCCTTTGTGAGTTTTGCTAGTGGTTTATTAATCTTGTTTATTTTTTCCAAAGAACCAATTTTTGCTTTTGTCAATCTTTTGGTTTGTTTTTTGAATTTCCACTTCATTGATTTCTGCTCTAAGCTTTGCCATTTCCTTCTGCCTTCATATTTTTGGTTCATTTTTGTTGATCATTTTCTAATTTTAAAAACTATATCACTGGGGGCCGGAGAGATAGCATGGAGGTGAGGCTTTTATCTTGCCTGCAGAAGGTTGGTGGTTTGAATCCCGGTATCACATATGATCCCCTGAGCCTGTGAGGAGCAAGTTCTGAGTATAGAGCCAGGAGTAACTCTTGAGTGCTGCTGGGTGTGACCCAAAATCCCAAAAAACCAAAACACAACAACAAAAAAACTATATCATTAAGCTAATTTTGAAGGCCCCTTATTCATTCCAGATGTGTGCTTGAAAAGCTATAATTTTTTCTCTTATTATTGCTTTTGCTGTGTCCCACATATCGTGATAATTTGTGTCTTCATTTGCATTCGTTTCTAGTAATCTTTTGATTTCCTCTTGAATTCATCTCTGACCCACTGGTTTTCCAGTAGTGAGCTGTTAAATTTTTTATTTATTTTATTTTTATTATATTTATTTTTTGCTTTTTGGGCCATACCCTGTGATACTCAGGAGTTACTCCTGGCTATGCACTCAGAAATTATTCCTGGCTTGGGGGGCCAAATGGGACACTGAGGGATTGAACCAAGGTCTGTCCTAGATCAGCCAGGTGCAAGGCAAATGCCCTACTGCTGTGCTATCACTTGGCTCCTAATTTCCAGGTTTTAAAGATTTTTCTGTGTACCTTTGTAGTTCACTTCTAATTGTAGTGCATTGTTTTTTTTTTTTAATTAAAAAAATTTTAATTATGAGAACAAAGATGCAAAGAAAGAGGACAAGGTAAAGTTACAGTGGAAGGACAATCACCCATAAACAGAATTCTCAGAAGTCCCCTTGCTGATAGTGGTTACAAGTTAAGTGCGGCCGCGGAGCGAAGTGGAGCAGCCACGCTTTTTGGGTGGGGGACCTGGAGAGGTTCCTTGTTGTTCGGAGCCGGCTCGGTAGAGAAGAAGCAAGAAAGTGGCTGAGCGACTGGCTGGTGTTCATTTTAAAGTCTCTGGGTGCCCAATCGTCCGACTCAATTGGCCCCACCTGGGTCAGATGGGGCCATCTTACCGAGTGCAGGGACCCAGAGGTTTCTTGTTTGGAGCTGGCTCTGTAGAGAAGAAGCAACTGTAGTGCATTGTTATCTGTGAAGGTAGTCTGTACAATTTCTATCCTCTTGATTTTATGGAATTATGCTTTATGAGTCAGCATGTGACCTATTTTGCAGAATGGCACATTTGCATTGGAGAAGAATGTTTATCCAGTTTTCTGGGGATGGAGTGCCTTATATATACCCAATTCACTTTCTTCCATATCTATTTTCAGAGCTAGTATATTCTTGTTGTGTTTTAGTCTGGTTGACCTATCAATGGGTGACAGGGTCTCCCACTATTACTGTGTTGCTATTGATGTCTTCTTTCAGATTTGTCAACAATTGTATTAAATATTTTTCTGGTCCCTCATTGGGTGGATATATGTTTGATTTCTTCCAGCTGTATATATTCCTTAATTATTATGAAATATCCATCTTTTTTCCTTATAATCTTTCTAAGTCTAAAGTTTGTGTCATCTGATATTAAGATGGAAACTGGAGATTTATTTTTTGAAACTGTAGATTTTTTTTTGTTTTTGTTTTTTTTGGGCCACTCCCGGCAGTGCTCAGAGGTTATTCCTGGCTATCTGCTCAGAAATCACTCCTGGCAGGCACGGGGGACCATATGGGACACTGGGATTCGAACCAACCAACCACTTTAGGTTCTGGATCGGCTGCTTGCAAGGCAAACGCTGCTATGCTATCTCTCCGGACCCCTGAAGCTGTAGATTTTTTTTGTTTGTTTTTGGGTCACACCCGGCAGTGCTCAGGGGTTACTCCATGCTCAGAAATTGCTCCTGGCAGGCACGGGGGACCATATGGGGCACCAGGATTCGAACCGATGACCTTTTGCATGAAAGGCAAACACCTTACTATCTCCCAGGCCCTGAAACTGTAGATTTTTAAGGAGTCATTTGCTTGAATGATTTTTCTCTAACTTTTGATTTTGAGTCTATGTTTGTTCTGACTGTTCAGATGTGTTTCTTGTAGGCAGCAGAATGTTGGATTCAGCATTTTGATTCGTTTGCCACTGTCTCTCTTTATTTTCACTCTGTGTCTCTTAACTGGTGCATTTAGTCCACTGACATTGAGAGACATAATTATCATGGGATTTAGTGTCATAGTTAGAAGTTTGATGTGCCTGTTGGTCTGTCTTGTTTTAAAGTAGATCTTTCAGTTTTTCTTTTAAGGCTGGTTTTGAGTCAGTAAAGTTTCTGAGCTTTTTTTTTTTGGGGGGGTCACACCCAGTGACGCTCAGGGGTTACTCCTGGCTATGCGCTCAGAAGTCACTCCTGGCTTGGGGGACCATATGGGAAACCGGGGGATTGAACCTCGGTCCGTCCTAGGCTAGCGCAGACAAGACAGGCACCTTACCTCCAGCGCCACCGCCCGGCCCCGCTTTTTTTTTCTTTTTATCCTTGAAGCTATGTATAATTCCTTCAAACCTGAAAGTGAGAGTGGCTTCAAACCCAAAAGTGCAGAGTTTGGCTGGGTGCAGTATTCTAGGTGAAGCATTCATTTTATTGTGTTTTGTCACTATAGCCAAGGACTGCCTCTGGCCTTGAGGGTTTCTTGTGACAGGTTTGTTGCCAATCTTAAGGACACTCCTTTGAATGTAATTTCCCTTTTTGATCTTGCTGTTTTCAGTATTATATCCCTTTCTGTGGGATTTGTCATTGTGGCTAGGATGTGTCTTGGGGTGCTTCTTTTTGTGTCTCCTTTATCTGGTACTCTTTGGGCATGCAGGATTTGGTTGCATACACTATTTAGCTCTGGGAGTTTCTCTGTGATGATGTCCTTGACTATTGATTCTTTCTAGGGACTTTCTTCTTGGGTCTCTGGGACTCCAATAATTCTTATGTTGTTTCAGTTGAGTTTATAATAGACTTCTATTTTCATCTATTCACATTCTTTGAGTATTTTTTCCACTGTCTGATCATTGTTTTAAGGCTCTGTTCCACTCGTTTTTGTTTTTGTTTTTGTTTTTTTTTTTTTGGCCACACCCAGCGGTACTCAGGGGTTACTCCTGGCTCTGTGCTCAGAAATCTATTCTGGCAGGCATGGGGGACCATATGTGATGCCAGGATTCAAACCATCATTGGCCCTGAGTCGACTGCTTGCAAGGCAAACGCTCTACCACTATGATATCTCTCCAGCCCCTCTACTCCCTTTTTTTTTTTTTTTTTGGTATGTTGTTGTGCACTTCATCTTCCAGCTCACTGATTTGTGTTGGGGACTGCTTGGCATAGTTAAAAAGCCCTCTCACTAATCAAAATGGAGTCTCTGAAGGTCTGAGCCAAAAGTGTCTAGTGACAAGCTGCATGCTAGCAGCTCGCGACATTCTGCCCTTGGACCTAAAGAAATAGGAACTAATCCCATATCTTAGAACTGGGTGTTAACCATTAGGATCCAAGATGTCCTTGTAAAGATAGGGGTCAAAAGGCCCAAGCGGAGATTAGATCTTGTATTTTGTTGCTCAAAGATAATGTTGATCTCTTGACTAACAATAACCTCGTTGACCTTGTAAAAACAAGATGTTTCCATGGAAAGTTACAGCTAATCCAATTACGCCTCGCCCACTACTCTCTTTGTCTCACATTTTTTTATATAAGGTCCACCTTTCCTTTCATTAAATAGACTTCTGATCGGAAACCTTTTGTCTCGAGTCTCTTTATTAACCAGTCCCTCTTCTATTTCAGATCGGATTCCTCTTCGAGAACTGCGAATAACAGGCGTGGTCCCCAAGTTTACCCGCTGGTCGGGGTCCCTGGTGGGCCACAGATTTGGTCCTCAACTTTTTCAGTGAGATTTTCATTTTACCTCCCACGTTTTTCAGTCCTGTTATTTTAGTTTGGAATTTTCTGATTTCTATCTTCATATCCTCTTGATTCTTATTTGTGGTCCATTCACCTAGATCTATGCTTTCTTTGAGTTCTATGAACATCCTCCACATATTTTCTGTAATCTTTTGTCTGAGAGGCTAATTAGGTGGTTGGCAATTTTCAGGTCTTCAGAGCTGCCATCTTCATTCTCTATGGATTTTATTGGTCTGCGTTGTTTCCCCATTGTCTCGTCTTTAGTGTGATGTTTTATGTGTGATGTGCTAGGGTTCATTGACTAGGAGATGTGTGTGGCCACAGAGAGAAATAGAACAGCTGAGTTCCTCTGGCTCCACCCTTTGGGCAGTGCCAGATCACCTCTTATCGTGTGGCTTCTGCAGATGCATCTGAGTGGGGTTGGCCCCCAAACCCACAACCAAGGGTTCAGGTGGTGGTGGCTTGAAAGACTGTCGGCTTTGATCAGGCTCCACCCTTCTTGTGTGGTTTCAGCTCACCTCCAATCACGTGGTTTTTGCAGACACTTCTGGGTGGGGTTGGCCCCAAAATCTACAGCTGCACAGTTCAGTGGTTTGCATACACAGTGGTTTGAAAGGCCACTGCTGTGTTTCTTTACCTCTAACCTGCCTCTGGATTGCATTTGTCAAC
>PVKC010027200.1:0-15843 GCA_004027635.1 Crocidura indochinensis | reverse complement strand
TTCTTTCTTTCTTTCTTTCTTTCTCTATTTCTTTACTTTCTCTCTTTCATTTCTTTAGTTTCCATTAGCAGAACATGGCCTGCAATATGCAGAGATTCCATTCCTATTACAGGTATGTTTCCCAGGAGAAGGAATTCATTCAGGTGCCTTGTTACCCATCAAAGGACACTGGAATCTATGAAGCAACATGGTTCTCCCCTCTATCCTCTTCCTCTTTTTTCCTTTCTTTTAATTTATTTTAGTTTTTTTGGGGGGGGGCGGAGGGGATGAGCCATATCCAGTGACACTCAAGGGTTACTCCTGTATATGAGCTCAGAAATCGATCCTGACTTGGGGGATCATATGAGATGCCAGGGATTGAACCTAGGTCTGTCCTGGGTCAGCTACATGCTAAGCAAATGCCATATAGAGGTGCTATCACTTTGGTTCTTTATTTTAGCTTTTTAAATACATTTCTTTAAATAAACACAATGTTTTTAAAACTTGTTTATAATATAGCTATTTATGACATTTAATTTTCCAAAACCAAACCCACCAAACATTCCCTTCACTATTATCCCCAGCTTAACACCCTTTTTCCAAATATGTACAAATTATTTACTTAATATTGCTTGATCCATCGAAATAATAATGATTATTGAAAGTTTTGCAATTAGGTCACTGCTATTGTCTGAAGATTTGCTTTTCGATTTGTTGCTAGTTAAACACGTTGTTATTGGTTTTGTTTGCTGAGCATAAGTGGTTTCTATAAAAATTTTACATCTAATTGGGTACATTCTTACTGGGATGTCAGTATTAAAAATATGGAGTTCCAAAACTTTGAGAATCTGTGGAGGCAGGTCTGTGAGCTGACATGGAAATGGATGTGGATCATGGGCTTAGCTGCCAGGACTTCACGAAGGCAGAGATGGGGTGGGGTGAAGGCCAGTGAGGAGGTGACACACCCTTATTCCAAAGAGCACCTAAAATCTCAAACACAAAATTGGCATCCCTGGTGTTTTCAGTAGTTAGGTATTTATATAGAGATTATTTGAATAATGATGAAGTTGGACAATTTTTATATACGTACTTTTGGGATATGTATGTTTTTGCAGGATGCTATTTTGCACTTGTACCCCTCTTCAAAGGAGGTGCCTCACATCTATTAGCTTTGATACCCATACATCCAGTGGGTTTCCTGTTGTCTCTTTGGAGAGTTTAATCATTCTATAGCACTGGTCAATGGTCAGACATGGCAGTAGCTGTGAGAATTGTGCATAGATCTCCTTTCTGTTTTTTTCTCCCTGCCCCCTCTTCTCTTCTTATATCTTCTTTTCCATCATGCCTAAGACTTACTACCTACTGGCTCTATGTTAAGGGATAAACTTCCAGACTTTTTCCTTTTCCATGGCTTTTCTGAGATTAGTTCTTCTATTTGATAGATTTCATTTTCAGTTTGTGAAAGGAACATCCTACATCGACCTCACAGAAACAGTATTAGACTTAGCGGTGAGGGTAGATAAGAGGTGAACACCTCACTTAAAAAGTAGGATTCCATATTTTAGTACATGGCTGGCCTATGTGAGGTCCGGATTTATTTCTTGGGTTGTATGGTCTATTTAGCCCCAGTGGTTGCACCCAGTGGTGCAATATTTGGAACATGTAATTTCCTATTCTGGTTTGACCTTTTTACTGACTATTATTAATAGTCAGTAAATCAGAAGTGCTTTTTAACATATCTGAGCTTTAATGAATATAGCTTTTTTTTTTTTTAAAGAAAAACATACTTGAAATTGGCTCTGATTACATTAAGCAAAAGGGACTTATTGTTAGATTTTCTAAAACTCACACACTTTCCTGGTGGTATAAAGAAACTTTTGGAGAAAAATTGCAATCAAAGAGACTCTTAATAGGCTGGAGGCAAAGGAAAAAATAGATAGTTTTATTATAGGAATGATTGAATAGATTGAACCTAACTCCCACTCCTGTTCTGTTATCAGTTAAATCAAAAATAGGAGTAGAGTATTTAATTAATAAAAGAAAAAAACCAATGATTTAATTGTAACTTTATGGTTTCTCTTTCATTTCTCCATACTCTCTTCCATCAAAATCACCACATTAGTGCTTAAAGAGCATGTGGCCAGTAAGGGATTCTATATTCTGGTAGAAAAAGGAAGTGCATACTGGATTGCTGGCATATAGTCAATACCAGTAGCAGTGATGGCACTATTTAGCCCAATACATTTTTTTCATTAGTTTTGGGCCACACCTGGTAACTCTCAGAAATCACTCCGAGTTTGGGGGACCATATGGCATGCAGGTGGACCATATGGGACACTGGAGACCGAACCACAGTCCATCCTGGGTCAGCCATGTGCAAGTCAAACGCTCTGTTGTTGTGCCATCTCTCTGGCCCCATATCCCAATATGTTTTTTACAGACACTGAACCCACAATTTCTCAGTCTTAAACTTGGTAAACTTAAGAATTTTTATCAATGTTAGTTTGTTCTCCTGAGACAACGATTTTCCTCTTGTAGAAAAATTTAATTGCTCATCCCTGGACCTTCTCCATGTTTCCTTAGGTCATGTTTCTTTGAGATGTGACAACCAAAGCAACACAGCATTTTATATGGTCACATAGCACAATTGATACCAAGGAGAAGATAATACTTTTCATTCAATTCAGATAACGTTGGATAATATTAATGTTATTTATTGGAGATTATATATTTGATTTTTGTATTTCTTTTGGGGGGAGTGGGTCACACCCAGAGGTACTCAAGGATTACTTCTGACTCTCTGTTCAGAAATCTCTCCTGGCAGGCTCAGGAGAGCATATGGAATGCTGGTATTCGAAGTACCATCCATCCAGGATCAGATGCTTACAAGGCAAACGTCTTTCTGCTGTGCTATCTCTCTGGCCCTCGATTTTTGTATTTCTTGAGCAGATAACAGTATAAACCTTGCTGACACTATAAAGGCCTAGATATTTTAAAATAGAATTATAGGAATGAATAATAAAGTTACTTGACAGAACTTGGGAAAAAGAGTAAATATAAACCTTGTCTTTCAATGTGCCCCCAATCATTGATTTGAGTTTAGAAACTTCATTGAGTTTGTTTAGGTCTATATTTACCTGATTGTCAGTCCTGAAGTTTGAAATGTGTGAACTCAACCAAAATATTTCAATGTCCAATTTTGTCACCAGCAAAGTAAGATCTAATAATATCTAGTTTGACAAGATTAAGTGTGATTTTATGTGATTGCATTTATTAACAGCTTTTTTCCCCCAGAATATCACATACATGATAGAATCTGAAAGCTCTGTTTCCTATTTCTTATTCATCAATGTGACAAAAAATGTGAAGGAATTGAGCTTCTTGGATTTTAGGGGTCTTAGTAGAGGAGAGATTGTACATAAAAGTTGAGCCTGCAGCTCATCTTAGATGAGAAAAGACTCTAAGTTCATCAAAATAAGAGTGACACTCTGTCGTCACAGATAAAACAATTTTCCTTTTAGCAGCTATCAGAGCAACTGATTAGTAAATATTGAAGATGGTGGTAAGAAACTGGAAGAGTAGGATTTGTAGTAGTTTCTCTGCTCAGGAAGAACCTCTTAAGATGATATATTTATATAATAAATTTTCAGTCTTTTAAGCAATGATTTCTTTCATCTATTTCATCTATTTGTGTCACATAATATCATAAAGTATACTGGCCCCACTCTATTCTAGCCTATTTTTGTTTTCTATGTGAATTTTAACTGTGTGTCTTCACTAGGGCCATTTCATTTAGAGCATCAGAGTATATGTTAGAATATGTTATATCTGAGCTATAGAACTAGTATTGAATTTAAGTAGCTGTTCAAGTAGAGTGAGAATATCTAGGAGGTAACTCTACCCCCTGAGTACTGCTTGAGTGGCACTGACTTTTTTTCAGGAAGATAAAGAAAGTCTACTGAATACGCCCAGTTGTCGGATACAAATAAAGAGAGCAAAAGGACATAAAGTGCCACGGTTTAGAGAGTTTTTTGAATTGTTGTAAACGTATTTTGTGTATCTCTATACTATTTTATAATATTTATAATGTATGGACTTGGTTGTGGTATTTAAGCCTGAGAACCAAAAATTTCTCTATTTACCTGAATTTACACTATTCTTCTTTTTTCATCTCTGCATTCTCATCCATTGTACTCTCTGTCATTGTCATTGTACTTTCTATATCATTGTCATTGTACTTTCTATTTTTTAGAGGTGGAGTGATAATACATAAAGGTAGGTACATGGACTTCACATGAGTTCTGTCCCCAGCATAGTATATGCTTCCTTAAGCCCCAGTAGAAATTATACATGAGTCTAAGCCAAGAGTAAGTTTGGTATGGCCCAAACACACATACATATATACATACACACACATATACACACATGTTCACACAGCACAAATACACATGATTTTGAGTTTGAAATGAGGAAGATCTTACAGAAATGGTCAATGCATTTTATTCCTCTACCCTTCCATCTAGAATTGATTTTATATTATTGAATTTTAGCAAAGGGCTGTGGAATCTTTTAGGGGAGTGACATCAAGGGAAATGTGTTGATTGGATCAGCCTCTCAGTGTTGATTTGATCTTTCTTGATTCTATTCAATTCCACTGGGTCATCTTGGTGAAGGAGGGGAATCATATTTCCTCCATGATCAATGTTTGGCATTGGGGTCTCATGATCCTGCTAGAATTTCAGTCTGACACTGGAGCTTCAAGCAAACAAACTTTATTTCTGTTAAGAGCTCTGTCTTTTATATCACAATGTTCTGTAAATGTATTTTACTCCTTAGGATGAGTTGGCAATTTCCATGTATTTATTTCTTCCAGACTGTACATGTAAGAACTTTCAGATGGCTTTGCAACTTTCTTCTCTTATCTTTACCTATTCTCACAGTCTTGTAATTTTTAGATTGCAAGATAGCTACAGGGTACTTGGGCTTTTATCCACAAGTAAAAATCTATTGAAACATACTACTTTTTTTTTTTTTTTTTTGGTTTTTGGTTCACACCCGACAGTACTCCTGGCTCCATGCTCAGAAATTGCTCCTGGCAGACACGGGGGACCATATGGGGCACCGGGATTCGAACCGATGACCTTTTGCATGAAAGGCAAATGCCTTACCTCCATGCTATCTCCCGGACCCATATTACTTTTTCTTTAATTATAGTCCCCTCATACCCACTAAGGTTTAGTGTAAAAGCACCAGAAACAAAGGAATAAAGCACATTATGTAAGACACAGAAGACAGAGGCAAAAAATGAAAATTAAAGAAAAAAATTAAATTAAATTTTTAGTCTTTGGTTTTCCCTAAGGTTTTTTATAGTGTGACCTGAGTCATATGCTATTAAATATTTGGAGTATATTTCAGAACAGTCTTTTGTGTTTGCATAAGCATATAGTTTAAACAGTATTTTCCAATCCAATGCAAATTTAGTATAACATAATAAAGTGTTTTATTATGCAATAGTTAATCATATACATAATACTATCTATATACTATAAACTATATAACATTATATATAGGGGGAACATTCTGGGGTCTTATTTACGAATCTATGCTCAGGGTTCACTCCTTCTGGTGCTTAAGGGACCATATATGAGACCAGAGAATGAACCAAGACTGGCTATGTTCAAGGCAAGTGCCTTAACTCCAACACTGTCTTTTTGATTCCCCTTTAGTACTATTTAAAATTTAGAAAAATGCTATCAGACCATATATAGTTTATTTCCATTTTATTTTATTGTTCAACCTATATATTTTTTGGTTTGGAGACCATACTTGGCAGTGCTCAGGGGTTATTCCTGGCTCTAATAATTAATCATGGATAATTTTTAACTAGTGATTAATTCTGGTTCTAATAATTAATTATGTATTAATCAGAAACTAATCCAGGTAGGCTCAAGAGACCACATGGTACTCCCAGGATGAAATCTAATTTGGCTGCATGCAAGACAAATGCCCTCAATACTATTGTATCATTCTGGCCCACATTCTACAATGTTCACAAATTTAGCAATTTAGTTATTTTTAATTAGCTAAGTTTTAATTATTAAAAAAATCTTGTATGGATATCCTCTCATGTAATTTTTTCTATTAACTTATTTTTATGATGGCAAATAATGCTGACATCAATATATTGATGTAAGTCACACAGGGCTATGGGTTTCTTATCTTGTTATTGTCAGATTGATTCAGTGGTTTATTCTTCAGTTATTTGTTATATATTTACTTTCTCTTGCAACTATGAAGAACCCTAAATTTGTTATCATATTTATAAAGTATCATTAATTTATTTTTGCGATGTTAAATATAAATATATAAGGTTATAACTATTATAGATGAACTATATGTCCTTAATATTATCATATGTTTAATAGAACATATAACAGAGTGTTTGCTATGTCTATTCCAAACTGCCTATCTTAATTAAACTCAGTGACAGCAAAATACCATAACATTTTGTTTCTTTCTTTTGTTTGGGGATCATATCCAGCAGTGCTTAGGACTTACTGCTATCTCTGTACTCAGAAAGTATTTCTCAAAGTGCTTGAAGAACAGCATGGGGATTGCACCCAGGTCATCTACTTGCAAGGCAACTTATTTTTTAATTGAAGTGTGTTTTGTATCATAAGAAATTATATTACTTGGATCAGAGATACATTTTAACCTTTAATAACTTGAATCAGTCTTTTGTTTTTATATATGGTTCAACTGCACCAATGTTTTTATATGGGTCAATAATGCCTTTAGCTTGATATGAATTTCTAACCTATAACCTCCCTTAATTATAAAAAAAAAAAAAAACATGGGGCCAGAGAGATAGTTACAATAGATAATGTACTTATCTTGCAAATGACTGACCCAGGCTTTATCCCTAGCAATTCATATGTTCCACTGACCCAGGCAGGAGTAAGCCCTAAACACTATTGGCTATGTCCTCTAAAAAGCAAATCTTAAATCTAAGAAAATTTCCTTTTAGTAAAACTAGGATATCTTGTGAATTTAACTGAACGTAAACTTGAAACAAGAGTTTTTTTTTCTTTTTTCTTCTTTTTTTTTTGGTTTTTGGGTCACACCCGGCAGTGCTCAGGCGTTACTCCTGGCTCCATGCTCAGAAATTGCTCCTGGCAGGCACGGGGGACCATATGGGGCACTGGGATTCGAATCGATGACCTTTTGCATGAAAGGCAAATGCCTTACCTCCATGCTATCTCCCGGGCCCCAGTTTTTTTCTTTAGAGTCAATGACTGACCATTTTACTATAATCCACACAATATCTAATTCTTGGACTAGATTTAATGCTGCTAATTATGACAAGAAAACATGTGTATTAAACTTAGAACTCACTCCAACAAGAACATTTTCATTCTGTTTTTGTATTATCTGTGTCGATCCAATGGAATCACACCCATTTTTATATAAGTAGAGTTTGGTTGGGGGAGAAATAAAACCAATAGATCACAGCACCAGAAGAAAGTAACTCAAGATTAATGACTTCAAAAACAGACAAATGGGACCATCAGGCAAGAAATGTAGGCATTATAGCTGAATAATGCAAGAGATTTTCTATAAAAGAAACCCAGTTCTTATGACATTTTTGTTTTTGTCAGTGAGATAAATTTTGAACTTTTGAACACTATAAATCAAGGGTAATGCATATTCATTGGTTAAGATTTTGTTAATTTATAAGAGAAGCAGGGAGCAGAGTGGTGGCACAAGCAGTAAGGGATCTGCCTTGCCCACGCTAGCCTAGGATGCACTGCAGTTTGATCCCTGCATTTCATATGTTCTCCTAAACCAAGAATGATTTCTGATCGCATAGCCAGGAGTAATCCTGAGCGTCACCTGATGTGGCCCAAAATAAATAAATAAATAAATAAATTTTTTATATCAGAAACAGTGGATGCTTGTGGGAGTGTCGTCTAGTCCAACCTTTATGGAAAGCAATATGGAGATTCCTCCAAAAACTGGAAATAGAACTCCCATTTTATCAAGCTATAGCACTCCTAGGGATATATCTGAGAAACACAAAAAATAAAATACTAAAATCCCTTCCTCACATCTATATTCATGACATCGCTATTTACAGTAGCCAGACGCTGGAAACAACCAAGATACCCTTCAACAGAAGAATGGCTAAAGACTATGGTACAGATACACAATGGAATATTATGCAGCCATCAGGAGAGACGAAGTCATGAAATTTTCCTATACATGGACATACATGGAATCTATTATGCTGAGTGAAATAAGTCAGAGGGAGAGAAGTAGACACAGAATAGTCTTACTCATCAATGGGTTTTAAGAAAAATAGAAGACAGTTTTGCAATAATCCTCAGAGACAAAGAGAGGAGGGCCGAAAGGTCCAGCTCATGACATGAAGCTCACCATAAAGAGTGGTGAGTGCAGTTAGAGAAATAACTACACTGAGAACTATCATAACCATGTGAATGAATGAGGGAAGTAGAAAGCCTGTCTAGTACAGGTGGAGGGAGATTTGGAACATTGGTGGTGGGTATGTTGCACTGGTGAAGGGAGGTGACCTTTACGTGACTGAAACCTAACCACAATCATTTTTGTAATCAAGGTGTTTAATTAAATATAATATTAAAAAAAGAAAAATAAGTAAAGGGCCAGAGCAATAGCACAACAGTAGGGTGTTTTCCTTACACGCAGTCTTTCCAGGACAGATGGTGTTTCAAATTCCGGCATCCCATATGGTCCCCTCCCATCCTTCCAGGAGCAATTTCTGAGCATAGAGCCAGGAGTAGCCCCCTGAACACTGCCGAGTGTGAACCCAAAATAAATAAATAAATAAAATAAATAAGAGAAGAAGTGGAAACTTAAATAATACCATCAAAATCTTTGTATTTTAGTTTCTCCTGTTGTAAAGTGAGTGTACCATACTATCTTCCCTTCTAATAGTTGTAAGAAATAAAACCTTGTGTAGGTCACATTGAATATTTTAGTAAAACTCAATTTCTGAGTTTGAAGTCATGAAAATAAGGTTTTTGTCTCAAACAATGTGAGGATAATAGTAATTCCTGCTTTCCTTACATAATTCATATGGATAGCAAATAGATATATGTTGTAACTTTTTTTTAAATTAAGAGCCACTTCAATATCATTCTTAATCTTTTATCTATTATAAAATGAGTTTGTGATTTCATTGAAAAATACACAAAAATAACATATATGTAAGTTATTTGCTTACAAAAATAGTGTTAAAGTTATAGGTGATATTAATTCCAAGTCTATACTGGATAATTAATTTTTAATATTAGATATTCTATAATTACTATAATTTTCACTTCCTATTTATATGGCAGTGATTTTGATGTTATACCTCAAAAACCAGGGATATATGTTATATCTTAATTTCATTGTTTGCTTATAATGTCTGCCTGTAGCAGCATAACAATTATTGAATTTTAGAAAGAAGTACATGTATAACTTATTTGGCTATAATAAATGATAACAACTCCATTTTTACATTTTGAGTATTTAAAATTATATTAATTTATAGTTAGTGGCTCTTATATAAAGTTCTCATTGTATGTTTTTGTAAATAACTAAACATCTCAAAAATATTTGTGGTATAACTTTAATATAATTTAAGTAAGTAAATTGGGATAAAAAATAAATACTTCTCTTGTTTGCTATTTAAATGTTCTCTTTACAAAGGTCAGATATGCTAGTTATGCTAGTGAATGTATGGAATAGTAGCAACCAAATTATTTTAAGAATTGGATTTGATTCTTATTTAAATATATGCAATATGTACTTTTAGATAAATTATTTCTATATTTTGCTTGACTCATGCACACAGTTAAATAGTATTTTTTTGTTTGTTTATTCTTTGGCCACACCCGCTGTTGCTCTGGGGTTAGTCCTGGCTCTGCACTCAGAAATTGCTCCTGGCAGGCTTGGAGGACCATATGTGGTGCCTGGGGTCAAACCCAGGTCTGTTTCAGTTAGCTGCATGCAAGGCAAACGCCGCAGTGCTGTGCTATTGCTCTAACCCCTAAATGGCATATGTTAAATTTTTACTCAGGTTTTACAATTTTATTGTTTTTTTATTTGATTTTGCAGCACACCCAGCAATGCATACTCAGTGCTTACTCTTGACTCTGCAGTCAATGATCACTTCTGGTAGTCTCAGGGGTACCACAACTGGTACAAGTTATTTAACCCAGGTTGCCCTTGTGCAAGGCATGTGCCCTACCTGCTGTGATATTATACAACCTAAAAGCACTCTGATTTACAAACATATAATAGTGTTTCAGGCAATCACTGTTTCAACGCTAATCCTACCATGTCAATCAGTTGCTCCTGATAGTATATGAAATATTACAAATATTCAACATTTATGTGTAATTAAGTATAATATTTAAGTAAGGCAGATGTATATATATACATATATAGTAACCGCTTATTCATTCTCACTTCTTCTAAACAGGAAGTAAAATAAATCTGTTTGACTACTAGTAAATTAAAGTCTAAATGTTAAGGCTAGAGAGATAAATGGAGTAAATTTCAGTGAAACAAATAATCACTTTCTATTATAAAAGATTTAACCTTTTTTTCAAAGCAGGTTGAGCAAAGGAAGTGTTTTCCAGTTTGATAATCTCAGTTTAATCAGAAAGAAAGGATGAAAGTATCTCTTGCTATTTCACAGAGAATAGGTGGTGATTAGGTTGTTCTGGAACTAAAGAAGATTGACCCAGGATTATTATGTATAGAGGGAAAAGTGTAAATAAAAGGCATTTTGTTATAGAGCACTTAAAAAATCAACTCAATAATTATTTGTTTACAATTTAGTCTGTCAACTTCTGTGGCATTGTTACAATGTAACAAACAAACCTTTCAGAACTAATCATTCTGGAGTTGCCTACACTTAGGTTGGGAAGCATAATTTCTTTCCATTATTTTGGTGTAGGCTACTATAGCTGTGGTCAACCCACTCTTACTTTGATGCTTAATAATCCTCTTGACAGTACGTGGGGATAATATATTGCACATAGATCAAAACCAAGTCAGGTACATGTAAGGCAAGCACCTTACCAACTGTACTGGCAATAATTGGACATAATTTTTCTCCCTTTTGTTTGGGGGTAACACCCAGGAGTGCTCAGGGGTTACTCCTGGCTCTATGCTCAGAAATTGCTCCTGGCAGGCTCAGGGAATCATATGGGATGCCGGGATTTGAGCCACCGTCTTTCTGCATGAAAGGCAAACGCCTTACCTCATGCTATCTCCAGCCCCAATTTCTCTCCTTTATGATTCTTCTTATTGTTTTCTCTTCTCTTCCTTATTTCCTCTCATATTTTTTTCATTCTCTCCTCTACCCTTTCTTATTTCCTAAGAATAGGAGAAATGTATTTAATAGAGAAGAAAAACCTTCTCTGGCTAAATTTAAGATAGAATTAATTCAGGAATATTGTGTCTGAAAAGTATCTGATAGTTCGAGTTGCACTTTGACAAGCTACCAGAAACTATTTTACAAATAGATACCCATTTTATTTGATGTTCTTGAATTTCTGTTTTTGAGTGACAGGGATAAAGAGATGGCTTTGGATATCATTGCTTTCATTTTTGGCATTGCAAAGGGAAAAAGTCAATACCATATTTTAGGTTCCCAGAATTTGTCCTACTTTTATGAAAAAAAAATGTCTGATATTCTTAGCTTTGTAGATTTTATAACATTAAATGCTGACTCAGTTACTTTCATTTTTGGGAAGCCTCACAGATGTGGATCATTTCAATTCCATCAAATTTCACTGACATCAATCTCACTAATGGCTATTACTACCTGAGGTTCCCTGTGCCTACATGTGGCTGGTTACCTGAAAATATAGTTTAGATCGTCAGAACAGGAAGAAAAATAAAGGCCTGCTTATAACCTCGATAAGTTTAACTCATCCCATGATACATTTACAAGCAAATGATTATCTGAAAGAAAAATATTACTATTTTCAAACTTGATTTTTTTATGAAGAATGGAGTATTGTCTGAGGGAGAAATATCTCCTTTTGATTCAAAATAGCCCCTTGCAGCTGTCCCTTACAGATCATATACTTTATGACCTCATCATTGCTTG
The DNA here is from genome assembly GCA_004027635.1 of Crocidura indochinensis. Classification (NCBI taxonomy): domain Eukaryota; kingdom Metazoa; phylum Chordata; class Mammalia; order Eulipotyphla; family Soricidae; genus Crocidura; species Crocidura indochinensis. The sequence goes on along the minus strand of PVKC010027200.1, from coordinate 3,716 downwards.
GTTGGTAGTTCAAATAAGTGTTACTAATCCAAATTGTGCTTTTACTGTCTTGCCTATGTCAGAGTTCATAATTGTGGGACTGCTAAGTCAGTTATTGAACTTGTGATATAATTAGCCCAGAACTGTGCTTAACATATAGAGAAGATGATTAAAAAAAAAAACTCTCTTTCCTTGGTGTTTTCTGTCACTCCTTGATTCCAATCCTGATGGCTTTAAATGAAAGACATGGTTTCACCCTCATTCTAACTGATAGACTTGATTTCCTATTGTCATCCATCATTCAACTCTCCACTTACACTATCCAGACCTCTTGACTTTCCTATCAGTCAGTCCTTTCTCATGGCATTATTTTAATGCATGGGTGTACTACTGATTAGAATAATTATATGCTTATACTTCTGGCTTCAATGTTACCAGAAGAGCCTTACAACATTAGATTTATTGTTCTTATCCTCTTGCTTTACTTAATGTTTTTCTCGTTTTATTAGCATGACCACAATCTACGTTACATATTGATCTGCCTATTTCTCTTTTGTTGGTATTTCCTCTTAGAGTATGATATTCATTATGAGATGAAAATAATTGTGCTTAATTGTGCAGGCCAAAGTCCATAGACGGTAAAATTATGTAGAGGCATGTCTCTTCCTTCTACCTTTGGCAGAATAGTGTGGGAGATAGCATACCACAAATGGAAGTTTAGAATGAGGCTGAGTAGCAGCACTGAAACTTGAAACCAAGTCACCCATGTCCAGAGTTCATATTCCTAATCAGTGTACTTTTTTATTTATATGGAGAAATAATTTTTGGTATGATTTTATTCCTCTTCCTGTATTAATAATTGTTATACATATGAACAAATAGATTTATGGGCATATAATATCATGATAGATTTTACCATCAGAATATCATTGATATTCCAGGGAAAAACTGTGATCAATAAAAAGATATTTCGTTGTAAAACTGCCTTTTTTTGCATTCAATTTTGTTGCAAAATTACCTTCTTTTTTTCATTCTGAGGATGTTAAATGATTGCAGAGTGAAAACAATGTGAGACAGTTGACAATGAACTCTCCTTTAACTTTGCTTAAAGATGAAAAGCTATTTCAGAGTGACAGATAAGTCTTTCTAGGTACTTTGGATTTTTTTTTTTAAACCAGTACTTCTAAACCTCATTGAACTTGAGATTCACATAGTGCCCTGGGCTCAAGACCATGGATAGCGACCTGGTTATCTATTGTGCAATGACTACTATGAATGAACTGATATAAAGCAGTCACCATTTTACTATCTCATAAAGTTCATAGATGAATGATTTGAAGAGGGACCCGCAGAAATGGCTTCTGTCTCCTTCATTCTTCAACCTAAGCTTTTAAAGCTTGAGACAAGTTAAAGAAAGTCCCATATCTGAAATTAAGAATCTTCTTCAGCTTCTTTATATGCCTCATGCCTGGGTTCATTCTTCTCAATGTCTTGACTCAGTTGGGACCATTGACTTGATTTTAGTTTTTTATAGAATCACCGCTGAGCTCAGGAGTTCCCAAGACAGAACACTAAGAGCATAAGCATCCCAGCAGCTGCTAGACATTTGACTTTGCTTTAGAAAACCTCAGTGTACTTTCTGCCATGTTATCTTTCTTGCAAACACATTTGTTGGAGGGTGACAGAGAGAATGCTGGGCAACATTTGGCTGTGTTCTGAGCTTATTAGTGACTGTGTTCAGGGATCACTCATGATGGTGATCTGCGTATCATATAGTGCCAAGGATCAAATACATGTCAGATGCTGCAAGTACCTTGCTAACTGTATTATCTTTCCTGTCCACAACCACATTTTTATGGCCATAAAGATTTAAGGCTTTTTAGACTGGACCTCTTGAGAGAGAGTTTTGCAGAATAGATGTGTTATATTATGGGAAATGTCACTGTGAACATTTTTAGAAAATATGTCATAGACACAATGAGTAAATGGCATTTGCTACTCCCTGTGAGTCCTAGGGCTTAACCCCTAGCCAAGACACAATCAGAGTATTTTTAGGCAGCTTTGATTTCCTTTAGAAAGAAGTCCTGCTGTGCATATCATGATTATAAATGATTATTTCTCTGCGTGTTGTTTCTATCCTAGTGTTCATAGAAGGAAGTTTATAGAGCTGACTTTACTATAATTTCTATATAGTCATCACCTGACTGTGTGTGATTCTTACCTCAGACTTTCAGCTGCATTCATTAGACTTCAAAGTTGATGAATAACAAGGAAGAAAAAAGTGCATTAGTAACCATCAAAGTTTTTATTGAAGCTGCTTAAGTGACTGAACATTTTTTTTAAAAAAAAAACTAGGGGCTGGAGAGATAGCATGGAGGTTGAGTTTTGCCTTGCATGCAGAAGGACGGTGGTTCGAATCCCGGCATCCCATATGGTCCCCAGAGCCTGCAAGAAGTAACCCCTGACCGCTGCTGAGTGTGACCCAAAAATCAAAAATATAAAAGTATAAAATAAAGCTAAACAAAACTTTATTACATCAGCCATAAGCCCCATACTATCCATAGTCATACCCCAGAGGATACTAACCATATCTTTAAGCACATACTTAGTAGGAGTGAAACTATGGCTTTCATCCCTTGGACAGTATGACACCCTAAGATTATAACACCCATATATAAAAAAATTTTCCCCTTTGGGCTGAAGGTTAACAGTGCTCAGTGTCTTCCTTTGTTCCAAGGATTGTTTGTGATAGATATTTAGAAATTCTCAAAGAACTAAGGCCACAGTGAGATTATCTAAGGCTCAATATTTATTTCCTACAATAGTATTTTTAAGGGATATGTTGCCTTTGGTAATTGGTTTAGAACAACTTTTCTCTCTCTCTCTCTCTCTCTCTCTCTTTCTCTCTCTCTCTCTTTTTGGTTTTTGGGCCACACCCAGTGGCACTCAGGGGTTACTCCTGGCTATCTGCTCAGAAATAGCTCCTGACAGGTAAGGGGCAGCATATGGGATGCCAGGATTCGAACCAACGACCTTAGGTCCTGGATCAGCTGCTTGCAAGGCAAACGCCGCTGTGCTATCTCTCCCACCCCAACGTTTCTCTCTTTAAGGACTCCTTTTCCCATAATTCCCCTTGTCTTCTAGAACCCACCACAGTTTTTACTGAACTGAGAAATACTTTTGGTCATTGTTTTTTTGTTTTGGACCACACCCAGTGATGCTCAGGGTCTACTCCTGGCTATGAGCTCAGTAATCGTTTCTGGTTTGGGGGACCATGTGGGACACCGTAATTGAATCCAGGTTCAACCTGGGTCAGCCATATGCAAGGGAAACACCCTACTACTGTGCTATCTCTCCAGCCCCCTTTCGGGTAATTTTTTTTTAATATATATTTTTTTATTTTTTTTGTATATTGTTGACAATAATATTTTGAGTACATATTAACATAAAATCAGGGGGATTCCCGTATCCAATTGTCCTCCTTCCACCTCCATTCCCATCCTACCACCCATATCCACCTCCCTCTCCCTTGAGGCTACTAAAATAGGTGGTCTCCTCTGTGCCTAGCTTACAGCTTAGTGGTCTTATACTTGTTTGGTCTTGGTACTTCCCTTATTTCCCCCTCTAACTGGGAGGTGGGACTAGATAGTTCTAGTTATGCGGTTTTGTTTGATTAAGAGAAAAGTGATAAACTGGGGAAAAATCAAATATGCCAAAAATGGGCGGAGTCCTTCTAG
>PVKC010027199.1:0-15832 GCA_004027635.1 Crocidura indochinensis | reverse complement strand
AAAGAAAGAAAGAAAGAAAGAAAGAAAGAAAGAAAGAAAGAAAGAAAGAAAGAAAGAAAGAAAGAAAGAAAGAAAGAAAGAAAGAAAGAAAGAAAGAAAGAAAGAAAGAAAAGAAAATAAAATATAATAAAAAATGCTGAATTTAAAAATAAAATGTTGTGGGGCCTGGGAGATAGCATGGAGGTAAGGCATGTGCCTTTCATGCAAAAGGTCATCGGTTCGAATCCCGGTGCCCCATATGGTCCCCCGTGCCTGCCAGGAGCAATTTCTGAGCATGGAGCCAGGAGTAACCCCTGAGCACTGCCGGGTGTGACCCAAAAACCAAAAAAATAAAATAAAATAAAATAAAATGTTGGGGCCGGGCGGTGGCGCTGGAGGTAAGATGCCTGCGCTAACCTAGGACAGACCGCAGTTCGATCCCCCGGTTCCCCATATGGTCCCCCATGCCTGCCAGGAGCGACTTCTGAGTGAATACCCAGGAGTAACACCTGAGCGTCACCGGATGTGGCCCAAAAACCAAAAAAATAAAATAAAATAAAATATTGATGGTAATCAAGAACCATTCTGAAGCTTGGGGCTAGTAACAGGAAGTAGAGGAATGTGTGTGGGATGGTGGAGAATATACCTCAATTTGTCAAAAATTTCTGTGTAAGGAGGGAGTGATAAAGTGTTCTGGGGGAGACAAAAGCAAAGTTGATCTCAGTAACTCAGCAGCACCAACCTTGTTCTTGCATTGACAGACTCTTCGCAAGAGAAGATAGCAAACACGTGGTGCAGATCATAGGACTGCGGGAGCTCCAGGTGGATAGTGTGGAATTCCTCTTAGAGGTAATTTCCTTTTCCTTTTCTTTTTTTTTATTTCTACAATATATTTGCATTATTGTGGAACAGAATTTTTTCATCTTGCAAATCTGAAATGCTCTACCCATTAAACACTAATAACTCATTTCCCTTTCCCCATAGTCTCTGGTAACTACCAGTTTGCTCTGTTTCTATGAACTTAATTACACACACATGCAAGGAAACCACATCTCTTGCTTCTAAAAATATTAAATAAGATATGTGTTTTGGTTTAACAACATTGTTTAAACAATATTGCAATGCTCAAGGCTTTCTTGGCTCCATACTTGGGAGTTGCTCCTTGTAGAGCTTGGGAAACCATCCAGTGCTAGTCATTGAACAAAGATCTCTGTTATCTTTGTTAGCTCCCTGAGTTATCTCTCTGGCCTTAAAATATTCCTTGTACAGGGGGCTGGAGCGGTAGTATGGTAGTAGAGCGTATTTGCCTTGCACGCGGCCAACCCAGGACAAGCCCCAGTTAGATTCCCAGCATCCCATATGGTCCCCTAAGCCTGCCAGGAGCGACTTCTGAGCAAAGAGCCAGGAGTAACCCCTGAGCATTACCAGGTGTGACCCAGAAACAAACAAACAAAAAAAACAAGAGCGATAGCACAGTACAGCAATACAGCAAGTAGGATGTTTGCCTTGCATACAGCTGACCTGGTTCAATCCTGGCAACCTTTGTGTTTCCCCAAGCCTGTCAGGAGTAAATTATGAGTGCAGAATCAAGAATGACCCAAACGGGCCAGGCAGTGGCGCTGGAGTTAAGGTGCCTGCGCTAGCCTAGGACGGACCGTGGTTCGATCCCCCGGTTTCCCATATGGTCCCCCAAGCCAGGAGCGACTTCTGAGCGCATATCCAGGAATAACCCCTGAGCGTCACCGGGTGTGCCCTCCCCCCAAAAAAAAAGAATGATCCAAATAAACTAAAAAGGTAAGATAGGAAAATAAAGATGTTTCTTGGGGGCCAGAATGACATACAGCAGGTAGGGCACTGAACTCTTCCATTTAGCCAATCCAGTTTTGATTCCTAGTGCCCTATATAATCCTCTGAGCCTGCGTGGAGTGATTCTGAACTCAGAGTAAGAATGAGCCCTGAATGCTGCTGGATTTGCCACCCCTCTCCCCTGAAAAAAAAAAAAAAATCAAAATAGATAAGGATCCCTCTTACTAAATAAACTCCCTGAGATATATGCACCAGATTTGGGTTTTGGTTTTTGTGGGTTTTTTTTTTTTTTTCCATTCTTAGCATTTTTTATGTAAGGATATACTTCTGATGACCTTTCTTTTTTTGTTTTGTTTTGTTTTTTTTGGGCCACACCTGGTGACACTCAGGTGGCTCTTTGCTCAGAAATTGCTCTTGGCTTGGGGGACCATATGGGATGCCAGGGGATTGAACTTCGGTCCGTCCTAGGTCAGCTGTGTGCAAGGCAAACACCTTACCACTTCGCCACTGCTCCGACCCCTGAACCTTTCTTTAATGCAGTAACCCTTAACCCTATTTTTTTTTTTACATTATATCATTAGGATCTTTTTTTTTTTCTTACTTAAAAATATAAAATAAGACAGGGCCCGGGAGATAGCATGGAGGTAAGGCGTTTGCCTTTCATGCAAAAGGTCATCAGTTCGAATCCCGGTGCCCCATATGGTCCCCCGTGCCTGGCAGGAGCAATTTCTGAGCATGGAGCCAGGAGTAACCCCTGAGCACTGCTGGGTGTGACCCAAAAACCAAAAAAAAAAAAAAAAAAAAAAAATATATATATATATATATATATATATATAAAATAAGAGGGTGGGAAAAGTGTTTGTCTTGCGTGTGTGACCTACCTGTGTTCAACCCCCTGGGACCCCACATGGTTTTCCAAGCACTGCCAATAATGATCCCTGAGTACAGAATCAGGAAGAACTCCTGCACGTTGCTGTGTGGCCTAAAATCCTCAAACAACAGTGATAATAACTTTACTTTTTCAATTGGGAAAAATAAACTGTACATGAAAATGCATAAAACCGAAGTATGTGCAGTTCAAAGAAAAAAAAGCACCCTCAAAATGCACTGTGCATTTAAAGAAATAGAGCACTGTAACACCCCATAAGTGTTAAAGTGCTCTGTACAGCTTTCCAATCATACGCCCTATTTTTGTGCCATTTAGCTTACCATTTTCTTGTTCTTTACTATAGTTTAACCACCTATATCAATTCTAGTATCATATAGCTTAGTTTTCACCTATTCATTAACTTTGTAAGAATAGAATTTCATTGCTTCATGTTTTGATTCTTTTGCTCAACATTATGCTTTTGTGTTTCATACACATGTTTTTGCATAGCTGTCATTGCCACTTTTGCCATATGAATAGAACATATTTTATCCATTGTATTCATTGATCTTTGTTTTGACTTGATGGTTTTTCTGAACAATGTATCTTTCTGCATGTACTTCAGGACACAGCACATGAGTGCTCTAGAGTGAGGTGTCTAATTGTGAAGTGATTTGGTCAGAGGCTCTACATATCTTTATCTTTATTCGATGATGCCAGCTATTTTCCAGAGTGATATAAACTCCATATATGGGATATGAGCCATTCAACTTTTCAGTCTCCCCACCCACACAAAGTGTTAGATTTTTATTTTAATCCCAGTCAGAATATGACCTTAATTGTATTGTGGTTTCAATTTGCACTGTGCTAATTGCAAATGAAAGTGAATCATTCCTCATATTTTTCATGATATCTTTATTTCTCATATTTTTAATCCTTGAAACTTCCTCTTTAGAAATATCAGTACAGATCTTATCTATTTGGGAGTTGTCTTTTTCTTATTAATTTGTGTATTGTGGGGCCCGGGAGATAGCATGGAGGTAAGGCGTTTGCCTTTCATGCAAAAGGTCATCGGTTCGAATCCCATATGGTCCCCCGTGCCTGGCAGGAGCAATTTCTGAGCATGGAGCCAGGAGTAACCCCTGAGCACTGCTGGGTCTGACCCAAAAACCAAAAAAAAAAAAAAAAAATTGTGTATTGTATAACAGTTTTCTCATAAACATGTCTCATTTTCTTTTTTTTTTTCTTTTTTTTTTTTTTTGGTTTTTGGTTTTTGGGCCATACCCAGTGACGCTCAGGGGTTACTCCTGGCACTATGCGCTCAGAAGTCGCTCCTGGCTTGGGGGACCATATGGGAAACCGGGGAATCGAACCGCGGTCCATCCTAGGTTAGTGCAGGCAAGGCAGGCACCTTACCTCCAGCGCCACCGCCCGGCATCATGTCTCATTTTCTATCTTTTTTGTGTCTTTTTTTATTTCATCATAAGATTTTATTTTGTTTTTGTTTTTGGGCCACATTCTGCAGTGCTTAGGGCTTACTCCTGGCTCTTCGCACAAGGATCACTCCTGGTGGTGTTCAGGGATGCCAGGGGATAAAACTGGGCAGGTAGTAAGACAAGTGCCCACCCCTGTATCAGACTTTTTGTTTTGTTTTGTTTTGGGCCACACCCGGCAGCGGTTACGTCTGGCTCTCTGCTCAGAAATCACTCCTTGCAGACTCAGGGGGACCATATGGTATGCCGGGATTCAAACCATTGTTGGTCCTGGGTTTGTGCTTACAAGGCAAATGCCCTACCACTATGCTATATTTCCGGCCCCAGGGTCAGACTTTATTTTGAGAAACAGTCAAAGTTCTTTTCAAGGTAGCTATTTTATATTTCTACTGGCACCCTTAATGTTTGATTGTATTTTATTTGTTTTGTTTGTTTGTTTGTTTTGGGGCCACACCGGTGGTGTTCAGGGGTTACTCCCAGCTATGCGCTCAGAAATCGCTCCTGACTTGGGAGACCATATGGGACACCAGGGATTGAACCGAGGCCTGTCGTGGATCAGCTGCGTGCAAGGCAAATGTCATAACGCTGCACTATCACTCCAGCCCAATGTTTGATAATATTTTAAAAACTCTCTAAGTAATACTAACTGTAGCCATGTTAGTTGTTCCTCTAGTATGTTTAGCAAACCAAATCAAGGAGAAAGACACAGGCTGGTTGGGCAGGTTGAATAATTGACAAGACCCACCTTCAGAGCACCTATTATTATAGGAAAAATAAATTTTACTTAAGGATTGTGACCTCTTATTTCTATGATTTTCAGATTCCTGGGTTCTCAAATCCCAGATCTAAGTATTCTTATCCTCAGCTTTTGAGTTGACTATTTTCGAGAATCACCTTAGTCAAGATTTCCAAGCAGTGACTGCTAAAATTGACGGCAAAGTGTGTTCAAAGAGTTGTAGTGACTCCCTGAGACTGAATCTAGTTTTAACCCATTCAGCCCTCCTCTGCTCTCTAGTTATAAGGAAATTATTTCACACAGCTATTCCTTGGGGTCCCTACCTTCTTCACCCCACCCCTTCCTTTATTTGGTTGGAAGTTTCAGAAAGTTGGTCCACATGAAGATTTGTCATGGGAAGTTAGTCCAATTTAATGGACACAAAGAAGGAAACATGAGGAGTCCTTCATCCTTAGCATAATTGTGACATAAGTGAAGCCTAAACCAATCAGTCCGATACCCTGACAGAGCTTAGGTCTCTGCTCTATCCTAAGTGATATTGCCTAGGAAAACAGACAACAGATGTTTCTTGTCAGTATATAATTCTATTATTGCCATTGATTCCCTAAGTCTATAGTATAGAAAGCTGTTCAAGATGGAAGCCAGCCCAGATCAAGGTGGAAAGTTCAGATAAATTCAGGTAATCTGACCCAGCTTTCCTCATCAACATTTAGTGACTTGAAACAATAGCACTAACTGGGTGTCAGCCTTTCACCTTGTCTCAGATATCACTGTTCAAGTTTACTCAGGTATCCCCTCTGTTTTTGCTCAAGTGTCACTCTCAAGTGCTCTCTTGCTATGTCATCCTTACAGATGGCTCTCAGACTCACAGCGCCACTGTTGCCTGCCTGTCCTATTAGCAGCATGTTTATTTTCTTAAAAGTTTTTATTATAACACCATGATTTACCAAGTTGTTCATAATAGAGTTGCTTCGGGCATTAAATATTCAAACACCAGTCTCACCATCAGTATGACCTTCCTTCTAGTGTCCTCAGTTTCCCACCTACCATCATAGCCTACCCTCTTGCAGGTACAAGCTTACTTCATATTGTTTGTTACAACACAAAGATAAATGGAATATCAAAACTCAAATCAATGAGAGTCGATTTGAAATAATTGTTATATCTTTTCATGGTGTTACTAAAGTCATTGTCTAAAGATTTACTAGGCTGTATTTGGTGCCAGTTGAGCCTACTGTGTTACTCTTAAGGCTCATTAGGCTTGGTGTTCTTCAGTGTAACTTTCCCATCAGGTTTGCTGTGATCCTACTACAAAATTTTGAGATGTTGAGCATCCACTTGCAGCAGCACAGTCAGTATCTATAAATCTGGAACAAATTTGGTGGTTTGATAAAGTCTGATAAAATTTGATAAAGTTAAGTTGTATAGCTGGGCCATTTCTGTTTGTTTGGTTGGTTTTTGTTTGTTTTTATTTATTTGGCCACACCCAGCAGCGCTCTGAGGTTATTCCTGGCTCTGCACTCAGAAATCACTCTTGGCAGGCTTATGAGACCATATCGGATTCTGGGAATAGAACTCAGGCCATCCCAGGTCAGCCATGTGCAAGGCAGATGTCCTGTGCTGTGCTATCTCTCCAGCCCCAACTGGGCCTTTTCTGTTAGAGGGTGTAACTGTGGACTGCTGTGGTTTCATTCAGAAAGGGGAAATCTGTCCCCAATCATTCTGAGAAAGCCTCAGAGTTTTCAGCCTGGACCGGACTACCTGGAAAGTAGTCAGCAGGCATCGTTTTTTTTTTTTTTCCTGAGGCGTAGTAGAAGAGCTGGACCATATTTTCTGCCCTGAAGCTGTTGGTTGTGGGTGAAGGCTGCTGAATTTTCTTTTTTTTTTTTTTTTTTTAATATGGTTTTTGGGCCACACCCGGTGACGCTCAGGGGTTACTCCTGGCTATGCGCTCAGAAGTCTCTCCTGGTTTGGGGGACCACATGGGACTCCGGGGGATCGAACCAAGGTCCATCTTAGGCTAGCACTGGCAAGGCTTACCTCTAGTGCCACTGCGCCGGCCCCTGATTTTTTGGTGATGGTGCTCTTTTAAGCCCACTTTTATTCCATAAACACCCAGAGTTTTCATAGTAGCTTCCTTTTTGATCCATTCCAATAAGGGAGCCCAGAGTCTCCCTACCTTTACCAGGACTTCTGACTCCTCTCCCTTCATAGATTTGGGTCAGAGTTCCGGTCTCTCTGAAGATTAATGTACTTTTATCATCAATTGTTACAGTGATTTGTTAGTTTTTTGTTTTTGGTCTTTTTTTGTTTTGTTTTGTTTTGTTTTTGGGCCACACGCAGTGACACTCAGGAGTTACTCCTGGCTATGCGCTCAGAAGTCGTTCCTGGCAGGCACGGGGGACCATATGGGAACTGGGGGATCGAACCGTGGTCCGTCCTAGGCTAGCGCAGGCAAGCAGGCAAGGCAGCAGTCACCTTACCTCCTGCGCCACCTCCCGGCTCCCTTGTTCTTGTTTTTTTTTTTAACTTTCAAATACTTATTTATTTAGGTGTTGGGGCCACAACGAGTGGTGCTCAGGGTTACCCCTTGTTTTTCGCTCAGAAATCACTCCTGACAGTCTCAAGTGACCATCTGGGATGATGGGAATCAAACCCAGGTCTGTCCCAGGTCTGCCGCATCCACAGCAATGCCCTACCCCTATGTTATCGCTCTAGCCCCAAGAGCAAAACTTTCCTCCAGACAAGTCTTCAGTTATCTATGGGTGATAGACTTAGCTGCACAAGTCCCTCAGGTTCTGAAGTGCTTGAAACTTGATGAGTAAAGCTGTATTAATAGATCCCAGCAAGATACCAGCACCAAATGTCCTTGAATCTGTCCTTTATCTTTCTGGGCCTGAAATTTGTAGATGAACAGTAAGTGATTGGGATGGGTGGTAGAGAAGGAAAGATGATCAAGCACATAAAATGCTTAGAGTAATGCTAACTCCTTTTGTCATATCTATCCTTTTTTTATTTTTTGAAGGGAGAGGAATGGGGAAACCACCTTCCAGCAATTCTTAACCAACTGTGCTAATAGTTCAGTGCAAGGGCACAAGAATGCAGTACTGCTTGAAGAATCTCTGAGCCACACTAACTATAGCTAATGGGTCTCATACCACACCTAATGGTGCTGTGGAAATTTTGTGGTGCTGGGGATCAAACATCAGTTGCTTAACATTTGTCTTAACTCTCTAGATATCTGTCCAGTTCCATATCTAGTATTCTTATTAATAAGTTCCTGAATATTTTCCATTGTCGTAGAATTCAGCAGTTATTTCATTTTATATTACTGTAGGACTCACGTTCACTTCTCATATAACACATTTTGTTTAAAGGATGGAGATTTACCCAGTTGCCAAAGGATAATTTGAGAAGGAGAGGGAAGGGGACCAGTGATTTTCAAGGTGATTCCATAATTTAGCTAAACTTGCCACTAATTAGACCAACAGTTTAATGCTGGGGCCTGAGGATATGGTGCTGCTTAGGCTTTGTGGTGCCAGGGTTTCTCAGAGACATGCCAGTGAGCGATGCTTAAGGGATCAAACCGGGACAGCTATATGCAAGCACCTTACTACTTATACCGTCTCTCATTTTTTTTTTTTTTACTTTCTTGAACCTCAATTATACTTTTTCCTCTATCCCAGATGAGGATGTTTTAATATGGGGCTGTTCTTACTGACCAAAGTTCAGTCCTAAGACTTCACCTTCTCTTTCCCATATCCATATCCAGAGGGACCCACTTTTTTTTTTCATTCCAATTTGGGGGGCACTGATCTCAAGGGAAATTATGGGCTTATGGAAATTTGCAATAACTCATCATGTTCAAGTTCCTGTACATCAGACTTGGCACATTCTGGTAGAACAGGTGGATGTGATCAGTCATTCCATGATTCACTTTTCTGTCCCTTGTTTCAGTTACTAAGATAGATGAGTATTATGAGACTTCGCTTTATAGCCAAGTTATACCCTGGGGATTTTAGTCAGGTTAAATCCATCAAAGATATTAAAAAGAGCATATGAGATCAAGAAGTAAATTAGCTATGAGCTATCGAATGTTCTCCCCCAAGATTAGTATTCCACATTGTTTTCATTGCTGTTGGGTACTTATTCTACATGATTTAGTGTTTAGACAGCTTTCCACATGGAGGGGTAAAAAATACTACAGTATGGGGCCCGGGAGATAGCATGGAGGTAAGGTGTTTACCTTTCATGCAATAGGTCATCGGTTCGAATCCCGGTGCCCCATATGGTCCCCCGTGCCTGCCAGGAGCAATTTCTGAGCATGGAGCCAGGAGTAACCCCTGAGCGCTGCTGGGTGTGACCCAAAAACCAAAAAAAAAAAAAAAATACTACAGTATACTGACAAAGTTATATATCTAACCTCTCCTACACTTGGCCAATTCTTTGGAGCCAGAGACCCTTTGTTTACTCCTTGGGGAAGTCACCCTGTGGCTTTTCTCTTCAGGTGATCCTGAAAGGCAGCAAGGAGCGGAGCACAGGGGCCACTGGAGTTAATACAGACTCCTCCCGCTCCCACGCTATCATCCAAATACAGATCAAAGATTCAGCCAAGAGGACATTTGGCAGGTGAGCTGGAAATATGCAGGGAATTGCATTGTCCGCCTTTCCCTAACGTGACTTTGAAATATGTGTCATCAACAACAGGACACCCTGCTGTGATGAAGTTCTTTATTTCAGGGATTTAGAGCAGTGTTATTAGCCCTAAAATGAATCATTGGTTGAAAATGCCATTCACTGATTAACTGTGAAGTAATGACCTATTGTTGGTCAACCCTAAGTTATTAAAAGGGACATTGATTACTTCTAACATGAAACACAATGTCAGCAGAATAGTAGGATACGCTTCTCAGAGAGTGTACAGGCAAAAAAAAAAAAAGAAAGAAAAGAAAAAGAAAATTAATCCATCCTTCTTGAAAGAAGCCATAAGACAATTGGATACATTCACTGCTTCTCTGGTACTATCTTAGCAAACTCTGCCATGCTGATAGATGAGCCTATCACACCTCTGAGTAATGAGTCTTTTCTTTCTTCTTTGGGGGGTGAGGAGCTGGAAAGCAGCCCACAAAAGTTTCTATTTAATTATCTAAGTGGCCACCTAAGTGATTTGCATTGTGGTCATTTAGCTTTATGGAAAGAATGCTTTATTAATTTAAGACATACTTCTCACAAATGATGGAAAACCAACAGAAGTGTCTGAGTGAACAGTGTCTGCCACAGCTGACAGATAAGAATCTGCATTTTTTTTTGGAAGGCTGACAACAATGTCTTTTCTTTCCTGAGGATGGGCCAGTGTTAATTTCTTCCTACAGTTACAAAATACTGACCAGTATAAAAACCAGCCCATGTCCTAAAGAAGTATAACCCCTCCTGTGTGTTTTCTCTAGGATCTCTTTTATCGACTTGGCTGGCAGTGAAAGAGCAGCAGATGCCAGGGACTCAGACAGACAGACAAAGATGGAAGGTGCCGAAATAAACCAAAGTCTTTTGGCTGTAAGTTGTTTAGAAATTTTGAATTAAAAAACTCAGCTGATCGGAAAGATACTACAGTGGGTAGGGTATTTGCCTTGCATGCGGCCAACCCAGGACAGACCTGGGTTCGATTCCCATCATCCCATATGGTCTCCCAAGCCTGCCAGGAACAATTTCTGAACGCAGAGCCAGGAGTAATCCCTAAGAGTGGCCCCTGGTATGACCCAAAAACAAGCAAAAAAAAAAAAAAAAAAAAAAAAAAAAAAAAAAAAAAAAAAAACAGCTGAGGGATGGAGCAGATGGGGTGTTTACCTTGCATGCCACTGACCTGGGTTCGATCCCTGACACTCCATACATTTCTCCTGACCCTATCAGGAGTGATTCCTGAGAACAGAGAAACACTTAAAAAATTCCTGGGGCCCAGGAGATAGCACTGAGGTAAGGCGTTTGCCTTTCATGCAAAAGGTCATCAGTTCGAATCCCGCTGCCCCATATTGTCCCCCGTGCCTGCCAGGAGCAATTTCTGAGCATGGAGCCAGGAGTAACCCCTGAGCACTGCCGGGTGAGACCCAAAAACCAAAAAAAAAAAAAAATTCCTTTAAAAAAGAAATTGAAAAAAAAACACCTGAATTAAAAAAACCAACTTTAAAAAAACATCTGAGAGATGCTGCCTCTCTTTCCACAACGGGAGTGGTGAGGGGAGGGGTGAATCATTGGCACTAGGTTATACTCTGAATGAACTTCCCAACTTGGCATGGAGGCCACTCAGATTCTCTAAAAGTCTAGGTACTCTTCCCTTCTCTTCTGTCTTTCACTGATCACTCCTTGGCAGTTAGAAACATAGAAGTACTTTTATAGTCACTGAATAATTTCTTTAGGTAGTCACTGAGTTCCTTTTTTTTTTTTTTTTTTTTTTTTTGGTTTTTGGGTGTCAGCAGCGCTCAGGGGCCACTCCTGGCTCTACATTCAGAAATCACTCCTGGCAAGCTCAGGGAACCATATGGGCTGTCGGGATTCAAACCACTGACCTGCATGCGAGGCAAATGCCTTACCTCCCTGCTATCTCTCTGGCCCCTACTTTTTTTTTCAAATGTACAAAAATAGGACAATGCAATGCAATGAGCTCCCAAATTCATTATATTTTAAAAATATCTAACCAACACCTTCTTTGTCCTGATTGGATTATTCTTATTTTTGTTTGCTTGTTTTGGAAGCCTACTTATTTTTTGTTTGTTTTGGGGCCACATCAGTGGCTCTTAGGGGTTACTCTTGGCTCTGCACTCAGAAATCACTCCTGGCAAGCTCAGGAGACCATATGGGATGCTGGGGATCGAACCCAGTTCTGTCCTGGGTTGGCAGCATATAAGGTAAATGCCCTCCCATTTATCACTCTAGCCCCACCTAATTAATTTTTGACATTAGGCTTTTATAGAACTGAACTGCTCTTGGTGTGCTCCCAATGCTGGCTCTTCCTCTTTTCCTTCTTTTTCCTTTACTGCCTCACTGCATAGACAGACATAGATCATCTCCTCTTGTCCCCAGACCCATTCTTACTGATGAGCATATTGCCTTCTCTTAGCATCTGTCTCTGGGTTTCTGCTGGTTTCAGTTATGACTCACAAACACTTCTTTCAGGGGTCCTACCTGGGGACAGGTGACACGGCCCTCCCTTTAGGTTACAGACCCTGCTTTAAATTAGAGATGAGGGGCCGGTAGAAATAGTACAGAGGTTAAAGCACTTGCCTTGCACCTGCAGCCCATAGTTCAGTCCTCTACACCATATGTTTCTCCGAGTATCTCTAGGAGTGATCCCTGGATGCCAGGAATAGTTACTTTCTTTACCTGAGTTGAAAAGAGTGTGAGAAGCTGAGAGGTACAAGCCTGGGCTCAGGGGCTGGGGAAGCTACCTTGAGTGGGTCTATTCCCACTCTGGGGCTAACTATAGGTCCTATAGCTAACTATGGACTGCTAAATTTGACACAGCAAAGGGTAAGGTTTTCTAGCCTATATTTTTCTTGTTGAAAAGCTATTAGGCATTCTTTTTTTGGGGGGTGGGGGTAGGGGGTCACACCCAGCATTGCTCAGGGACTACTCCTGGCTCTATGCTCAGAAATCGCTCCTAGCAGGCTCGGGGGACCATATGGGACACTGGGATTCAAACCAATGACCTTCTGCATGAAAAGCAAATGCCTTACCCTCCATGCTATCTCTCCGGCCCCCTATTAGGCATTCTTGATGAGTTCCTTTTGAAGGCTTACCTGAATGTAATTCTTTTTAAATTTGGGTTTTGGAGTCAAGGCTTACTCCCAACTCTGCACTCAGGGATCACTTCTGGTGGGCCCTGGGGGACGATCTGGGGTGCAGTGATTGAGCCTGGATCAGCTGCTGCAAGGAAAGTGCTCTATCCAGGGGGCCGGGCGGTGGAGCTGGAGGTATGATGCCTGCCTTGCCAGCGCTAACCTAGGACGGACCGCGATTCGATCCCCCGGTTCCCCATATGGTCCCCCATGCCTGCCAGGAGCGACTTCTGAGCGAATAGCCAGGAGTAACCCCTGAGCGTCACTGGGTGTGGCCCAAAAAACCAAAAAAAAAAAAAAGAAAAAAGAAAGTGCCCTATTCACTGTATTATCTCTCTGCACTCCTGAGTATGATTTAAGAAAATCCAGTCTGTGACTTTCTGCTTAATATCTGATGTTTGACATGCTTGTTATTCTTCCACTTTACAGCTAAAGGAATGCATACGAGCATTGGATCAGGAGCATACACACACTCCCTTCAGGCAAAGTAAATTAACTCAGGTAAAGTCACAGGGAGCTTTGAACTCTCACTCATGTTCCTTTTTCCTTCATTTTTCCTCCCACAGAACTTTTGTTGCCAGTAAGCAAGGAAGGTTTTTGTCAGACATGTGGTGGCTGAGTTTAGGGTTCCTGTACAGGCAACAGCTCTGGCCTGATCAATTCCCAAAGCTTTCTTCTTATTTCCAATGAAAAGAAAATTTGATTTTATAAGACCTCTGGGATTTTTTTGCTTTGGTTGGTTTTGGAGCAATATTCAGCAGTGCTCAGGAATCATTTCTGGTAGGGTTGGCGGCACCATATATGGTCCTGGGAATCAGTTCTGGGCCTAAAGCTTTTATTTTGGGGGGGGTGGCACACCCAGCAGCACCCAGGAGTTACTACTGGCTCTGCACTCAGAAATCACTCCTGGTAGGCTCGGGGAACCTTATGGGATGCTGGGGATCTAACCCGGGTCTGTCCCAGGTTGTCCATGTGCAAGGCGAACGCTGTGCCATAGCTCTGGCCCAAAGGCCTACTGCTTTTAAAGCAAGCATCCTGCCTGCTGTACTATCACTTCAGCCCCAGAGCTTTTGAAGATGGTCATTTTTACTTTCTTGACTATATTAGTAGGTCAGTGTTATTTTTGTTTTTTTGTTGTTGTTGTTGTTGTTGTTGTTTTTTAGGTCAGTGTTTTAAGATAAAACATTGCAGTTTTAGGGGCCCTGGAGATAGCATGGAGGTAAGACCTTTCATGCAAAAGGTCATCGGTTCGAATCCCGGTGCCCCATATGGTCCCTCGTGCCTGCCAGGAGCAATTTCTGAGCATGGAGCCAGGAGTAACCCCTGAGCACTGCCGGGTGTGACCCAAAAACCACACACAAAAAAAAAATTGCAGTTTTAGGGACCTGAGCAATAGCACAGTGGTAGGGCATTTGCCTTGCCTAGATTTGCCAATCTAGGATGGACCTTGGTTCGATCCCCTGGCATCCCAGCCAGGAGCGATTTCTGAGCACATAGCCAGGAGTAACCCGAGCATCACAGGGTTACTCCTGTGATGGCCCAAAAAAAAAAATTAAAAAAGAGCAAGATGGGTGTTTGACATGTGAAAGATGGCCAAGCCATCTGGTGATGTGAAAATCAGAGAACAAACACTATGACTGCCTTTGTGATTTGTCTTGGGTTTCTTGGGGTGGGAGGCAGTATTTTGTTATGCCTTTTTTTTTTTTAATTCTAACCACTACCACCAGTGTTCAGGCAGCCATGTGTAGCCAGAGTCCAAAGCATGCAATCCAGTCCTATGAGCTGACTCCATCCCCTGTGATTTGATATTTTTGGTCTGCACTCTCCAAAAGTGCATACTTCCGGCTCTGTGCTCAAGATCATTCCTGGTGGAGCTTGGAGGACCAAATGTGATGCCAAAGGTCAAACTCAGGTTGGCATCCTGAAAGTATCTTACCTGCTGTACTCTTTCTCCCACCCCTACCTTTGTGGTTTTACTTATTTTTTAAAAAGTTACTCCTTAAGGGGCTGGAGAGGTGGCACTAGAGGTAAGGTGTCTGCCTTGCAAGCGATAGCCAAGGAAGGACCGCGGTTCGATCCCCAACGTCCCATATGGTCTCCCCAAGCCGGGGGCAATTTCTGAGCACTTAGCCAGGAGTAGCCCCTGAGCATCAAACGGGTGTGCCCCCCCAAAAAGAAAACAAACAAAAAGAATTTACTCCTTAAGTGATGCTCAAAAGGTCCAAGGTTCCCTCCTGGTGATTCTCAGTCAACCAGGTGGCCGTTCAATGCAAGGATCTGAGGATATGGTGCTGCTTTCAGACTCTGTGGTGACAGGGATTACTTGGGCCACACCTTGGTGTCTGGGACCTTAGGTTTCATCAGGGATTCATCTAATGACTTCCAGGACTGCACACAGCAATGCTCAGGGACCATTGTGATGCAGAGGATGAAACTGGGATCAGCTGTGTGTATAAGATGTACACCCCCTGGGCTGGAGTGGTGGTGCAAGCAAGTAGGGCATTTGCCTTGCACTCATTAACCTAGGATGGACCGCAGTTTGATCCCCCATCGTCCCATATGGTCCCCTAAGCCAGGAGAGATTTCTGAAAGCATAGCTAGGAGTAACCTCTAAGTGTCACCGGGTATGACCCCCCAAAAATAATAGATGTGCACCCCAATCTCTGTGCTTTCCCTCTGACTTAATTCCTTTGTGATTTTAAACCATTGTTTTCTTCATATATATCAGGGGTCTCAAACTCAATTTACCTGAGGGCTGCAGGAGGCAAAGTCAGGGTGATCCTTGAGTGCAAAGTCAGTAGTAAGCCTTGAACATTGGGGGGTATGACCCAAACAGCTAAAATAAAACAAAACAAAAAAAGATTCTTATAGGGCAGGGCTACAAAATGTACAGAGGGCCGCAAATGGCTCGCTGGCCGCAAGTTTGAGACCCCTGATATATATCCAGTCATATATATCTTGATATATATCTATATCAAGAGGAAAAAGGTCTGGTAAGATGCAGAAACAGCAGTTAACAAGATTCATGTAATCAATAATAAATCAAGGTAAATGTGGAATTTTAACACAAATTCGTGGATGATGTGATTACTCTTGTGATTTAAATTATGAAATAAGCTTC